>JAYESA010000007.1:193418186-193500357 GCA_036927795.1 Iris macrosiphon
GGGCTCAGGTTCCCGGTTATGGGCATATATATTTGTCGATACATCCAGCAGAGGTTACTAGCTGCGCGCTATCATGATCGGTGATGTAGTCAGCATATATACTCCTGGCGTTCAGTTTACAGCTAATGCCAGGTACTTAGCCTCTGGCTCGATGCTATGCTTTATACCTTTCACCTACCCATACGTACCAGGGTTGTCTTCAAAGTGTATTTCACTTAGCTGGTTAGATTACCCTTGAGTTTACACAGTATTTACTTTATGGCATGCATTTCTGTATACTTGTTACGTCCCTCTGAGGACCTGGTTCTCTTCCAGATCCAGACGAGCACTTGTACCCTACCATCTATGAAGCAGGAGTAGAGACAGGATTCCTGATTGAGGACTACGAGGCATTTCCAGGGGAGTTCCCGTGATTTGAGTACGCAGCTACATTGGACTAGAGTTTTCATATCTAGCTAGTTGATACTCTAGTCTAGTTATCTTACCTCTTTCTGCACTTTATTTCTATTTCTGTATTTCAGTGGGTTTGTCCCCATTCAGACTATTTCAGATGTATTATGGATATTCAGACTCTTGTATTTTTTTTACCAGCATTTATTTCAGTCTTTATGATATTGTATTCTGTGGATGAGATTAGACATTGCCTGCTATATATTAGCATATTAGACTTGTTAGTATTTTAGGACAGCGTAGCACGCTTCGATAGGATCAATTAAATTGGGATATTCTTCGGAGACGTGTCAGCTGGCCAATGCCATGTGGCCTGGTTCCGTATATTTTGGGACTGGAGCGTGACAAGAAGTTAGCCCGAGAAATGAATATTGTGGTTCGATGAAAAGAGGTAAGCGATAACGAATTTGATCTGGAGTTTGGAAGAACGATCTTGAATCTAGTTTGAAAGATAACTCTCGACAATCAGTCCCAGTGAGAAAGATTATTCCTGAGGAGCGCTGGCATGGTGATTTCACGTCCGGCAGGGATAATCGAACTCACTGGAACATGTTCGGTGATTATTCCAAACGAACTCGATGAATGGAACGTATCAAAAGTGGATAGACTTTGGCTTGAGTATTGAACTTAGTTGTTTGAGGATTGCCAGAAGTAGACTATGGAACTAACGAATGGTAACATTGAAGTTGGATGATTGGCTAGACGAATTATAATCATGGCATGAATGGACATGACTTGAAGGATTTTATATATCTTGGATATAACAAAGTAAAATGATAAGGTGTCTCGATCGTTTCGATGATAACCATAATGTTCAACATTCTTGTCTTGTACGAGCGTAACTCTATGCTTGTACATGTGTCACACCCGGATTATCCAGCAGGAGCGTTGGCGTAGTGATCTCACATCCAGCGAGGATGATCGAACTTGCGAGAGACCGGAGCGTGACAACTGATGGATCGTCTTGACTTGTGGTTCGACACAATAAGACGAGTTTGAGAATACAAGTGAATCGAAAGTATTTTATAGATGAGTTAGTATAGAACCTGTAGTAAATCACGCTTGATGCTTTCGTGAATGGATACATGAATCTTGTTGGACGACTTGAAGTTATGATTGAGATCAAAGATTTAGAATTGAATAATTTTTTTGTGGTCTATGTTGGCCCATCCGGTCTCAGTTAACTTAATTTTGATAGTTTACTAAACCATGCATTGATATGTCGTGATCTGAAGCCTCAACACTGCTATTACATGTCGTCTGCATTTTATCTATTCAAATATAATCTTTTATTTATTTGAGTCTAGGAATGATGTAAGCTGAGTCGCACTGGCAAATCTTAAATACCTATACCCAGATACTTAGTCCACTCAAATGAACCAAAGAACCTATCTACCAAATCATGCCATATTCATTTACAAAGTCTACCATACTTAGAGACCGAACTCGGGCCAAAATTATGCCAAAATTGGACCAAACTCGGTTACCCTTTTGGTATGAAATCAACCAGTTCAATAGCTCCTGATTTCTTGGCCCAACGGTTGGAAAATTGAATTAAACTCCATCCGAATTATGGCTGAACTCTGTTTGCCTACACCCTATAAATGTCACGCCCAGTCCCAAAATACCGAGGGACTGGACACGTGGCAATGGCCAGCAGCACGCACCGATGGACAAACCTAATTTAATGGATCCATCAGGACGTACTTAAGCTGTAAAATCAAGTCTACGACAACAGGCACAACTAATCTCATCCACACAAGATATAAAATATGATCCACAAAATAAATAAGAAATGTAAATCATCAGCTAGTCTCAACAAAGTGCTTCGGGGAACAACCCGATAAATATCTGATACAATGGTTCAACAGACCAGAATATAAATGACTGAAATAAAATACTGAGCAGGAAACATGGATGCTCAGGAAAAGTCTTCGGCTAACACCTCATCCTCGGATGGCGGGACAGCTCCTGGATCAGCTCCTGCTGCGATCCCGTATACCTCGGGATAGATCTCGTCCTCAAATCCTGGGGACATAATCTATATCCAGGTCCTCAGGGGACATAGCAATGTCACGCCCCAGTCCCAAAATACGTAGGACTAGGATACGTAACTATGCCAGCCGCCCGTATATATGGCAACTCCAATATATGGAAACCATATATACGTGCGTACGCTGTATAATGAACATTAGTTCACCAGTGGTATAAATAATCACAAGTCACAGGGTAATATCTAAATCTCATCCACAGAAATCACATAGACATGAATAACCAATAACTAGGTAACTAAAACTCAATAAAAAAAAAAGCTAAAGAACGACAGTCGGATGGAAACAAATCCACTGCCGAAATAGAATATAAAAGGAACCAGAATACACACCATAAAAGAACATCCAAACATCCCGAGGCTCGAAGAGAAGACCTCCTCGAAAAAATACGTAACCTGTCCGGATCTGTGCTCCTGTGAATACTCAAGAACATACACACCTGGCAGGGAACCAGGTCCTCAGAGGGACATAGCAAGATACAGAAAAATGACATGCCATAATGTAAATATTGAATAAATAAAGGGGTGTGCTAACCATCTAAGTGAATGCAATTTAAAGACCTTGTAGTACGCATGGGAATGTGTGGCTAGACATATGCTGACGTAATTCACCAATCGTCGGGACTGGCTAGTATATGTGTCATATGTCCCCGACTCAGGGAACTCTGCAATCGTCCATCTCCGAGGAGCATGGATCGAAGGATAAAAGACTCAAGGAGGGGGTGTCCCATACGCCTACTAAGTGTCTTTCCCGCCCAATATAGATGTACAAGTCGTGAAAATGACGTGGACACCTCCTACTATGATGCAAGTCTCAATAAAATAAACAACTGAGCTAAATACCACTACACGTGTTGCTCACACTGATGGCCAGTCGCGCATGAGGCACGCGTCCCTACATGTACTCACTCTGTGACGTGTAATGATACGTGTCAAGGCCTGGGAAGTTATATCAATAACTTCACAACTTTAGGTGGGTCTACTAGACACTAGGTCAGACACAAGCCCTAACGTCAACGCCATCGTTGACTACACACGAGTCTGCTCGGACGCGCACATTTATATAATACTAAAATAAATAAATATGTAACTAACAATAACTGAATTTAAACAGTACAACAAGGCAAGATATACTTGCCTGGCAAGAGAGCTGCAAAATATAACGTCCAGATGTCAAGTGCCAAAAGTCAGAAACTATGGCCTCAGAATAAATGTCTCCGGATTTTGAAATAAATATCACTAACAGTCTCAGAAAATATCAAATAGTTAGAAACGCCTGTCCTTAAGTCCAATTTGGACACAGGGGCAAAAATGACAGTTTCCGGTCAAAGCGGGGTCCACATGTGGCCCACTTTGCACCGAAAAATGTGTCAGGGTCAAAGGTCTCCAAATTCGCCAAACTTAGTGTCCACAAGTCCAGAACGTCGATACGAACCCAACGGAACTTCCAGAATTAGATTCCGGTGAGCCGGTCACAAAATCACCCGTCAAGTGGAGCCGGTGGGGCCCACGATACGCAATTTTGTCAACGTTCTCAGAATCGAACCAAACTTGGCTCACAGGACCAGCGTATCGCTACGAGTCCGATGGCGCAAGTTTTGTCTCGATCCGACGTGTGTACACAAAGTTGCAGCGTGTTCCAGAACTGACGGATACGGGGCGGTGTCGGCGGATACGCGTTGATTCCGGTGTGCACGCACATCTAAATCAACTTCTCCGAATTCCTACACGTTCGTATCAACGTCGCGCACGTTTCGATAAAGACCGCGTGCGACCAAGTCGTCCCGTTTGGCGGGGCGTACCCAGTTCCGGGGTGAATCGGGTCGTTGTTTTTCCTGTATTTGGATTGCGGTTCGCGATCGCCACAGGACGCGATGCTCCGAGCGAGTTGCACGGGCACCGAGATGGTTACACAGTCTACACGACGCAACTGACAGAATTGAAATCGAAATTACGAGGAGAGAGATAAATATACCTGAACAGGGCTCCAGAAACTTGTGTTTCTCGTGTCCGACACGTGTTCGACACGTGTCCAAGGGCTGTGTCCGTGTCTGCGTGGAATCCCGCTGCTCTCGTCCAGGTCGAGGGCTCCGGGGTCGTCTGCTCGTCGACGGAGGAGCTGGATCAGGGGAGGGTGCTGCCGACCGGACGAGGAAGCCTCGGTCTGGAGAGTCTCTGGCCATGGGGGGTGGTTCATGGTGAGGAGTCGGAGTCGGGGAAGAGAAGTGTTGAGCAGGAGACGGGGAGGCCGGCGTCGGAGCGAGGGGGAAGCAGGAGGAGGAGGAGAAGGCCAGCGGGGCAGCGGCGTCGCCGGCCGGAGTTGGGCGGGAGGCGGTGGTGGCGGAGTCGTGAGGGTGGAGGAGAAGGGGCTGGCGGTGAGAGGGAGCGGGGAGGAGGAGGAGAAGGCCTGCGGGGCAAGGCGCCGGCCAGGGGCGGCGGAGGAGCGGCCCGAGCGGGGGAAGGCGCCGGCGGCGGGGCCTGGCGGAGGCGGGCTGGAGTGGGGAGAGGTTAGGCGGAGGAGAGAGAGAAAGGGAGCGGGGAAGCGGGGCTCCGGCCAGGGGAGGTCGCGGGCGGGGGAAGCTCCGGCGGAGAGCTCCGGCGAGGGGCGGCGGAGCCGCCGACGGGGGGGGGGGGGGTCGGTCGGCTGCGGGCAGGGGGTAGATTTAGGTTTAAATTTTTTTTATTTTCTTTTTCTTTTTCTTTTATTTTCTTATATAGAAAATTATATTAATTTAATATGTAAAATATCTATAGATATTTTTAGGATATTTTTAGGATATTTTTGGGATATTTTCGGGATCTCTTCGGGTGAGTCCCGCGTCCAAATGGACGTCGCAGGTTCACCGGCCAATGAGGGGGTGCCACCTCGCACTGAAATTTGCAGGAAAGTCCCTGTAATTTCATAAATTGCGTAATAGTCCTATTTTTGGGAAATTGTGCAATTACGAAATTGTCTGGGAAAACACCCGATTCCGAAAAATACTAAAATTCACAGAATTGAGGGAAATTGCTATGTGAGGGTCCCGGGGGAATGGGGGTGAGTCTGGGCAGGGACTGGGCATAATTTCTGGGTGATACGAGTCATCATATTTATTAATTAATAAATACTGCGCACGATGTTCTCTAATTATTTAGAGGCAGATAGGGTCATAATTTTTCTACGGTGTCAATACACTAAATGTAGTATACTCAGTGTAAAAAATTAACGTATTTTTGTTTGGGCGAAACAGGTGCATGTTGGGCCTCAAATCTCTAGGGGTACAGAGAGGGGTAAAGAGCAGAAAATTAAATAGGAATTAAATACGGACGATTGTAACGATATTTGTGCGTCTCAAACGAGGCTCATTTTAGCACATCTGTGAGTTGCACAAAATTCAAAAAAATAGTCTGACATGTCTATGACAGGTATGTGAACTTCGTTCGGGGATAACAGTCAAGGTAAAGCTCCAAATAATTAGGTGATGGACAGGTGCACATGTCAACAGGATATGTAGGCAAAATAATTTAAAATATTGCCATAAATCCTAAATTGTTAAAATAATCCTGTAAATACTGAAATCTGGTCGGGGGGGTTTACAATCTACCAAACTTATAAAAATTTCGTCCTCGAAATTAAAACTAAGCCGGGGTAGAAGTCAAAGATGGTAATAGATATAATTTCACAAAGTAATTTATATCTTGGTTTACGAATAGGTTCGAAAAACGTTTACGCATGTCGTCCACATGCTTCCAAGTAGATTCTCCTGGCGCGCCATGCTTCCATGTCACGCGGACCAAGGGAATAGACTAATTTCTCAATACTTTTTTTTCGATGATCAAGGATTCCCACTAGTTGCTTTTGATACGACAAGCTCTGCCTAATGGTGATCTCTGAATGGTTGAGAACCTGACTGCTGTCTGTCACATATCGCCTGAGTTGCGATACATGGAATACATCAGGTACTCTCTCAAGGGAAGGTGGTAGCGCAAGTTGATATGCCACTACTCCCACTCTTTCTAGCACGTAAATGGTCCAATATTCCTTGGACTAAACTTGCTGCGTCCTCCGAATTGAATGGTATCTCTAGTAGGTGATATCCTCGAGATGACATGATCGTCCTCTTTGAATTCCAAGGGACGATGATGACGTCCGCCTACTACTGTTGTCTGTCTTACACTGCTCGTCAGTGTCCTTGTATTACTTAACTGTCTCTACGGGGTTGACCACCAATTCTGGTCACGCGAATCCTTGTCTGGTAAAATGCTGAATGGTATGCCGTACAATCTTACGATTGTCTCATATATAAGTCCTTCTGCATGAAGATGTACTTGAGACTTTTGTGGTCTGTATAGATCTCCACTTGTTCCTCATATAAGTAATGTCTCCATAACTTCAGAGTAATTACGACGGTTGCAAGTTCCAAATTCTTCTCATGTACTCATAATTGTCTAGATGCATATGCCATTACCTTGCCATTCTGTATTAATACACATCCAAACTTTTTTCTGATGCATCTGTAGATTACAACCGCCTGATCCGGATGGAATAGGCAATACGGGTGTTGTGGTCAGTCGCTTCTTCAACTCCTCGAAAGCGGCTTGACACTCGTTGGTCCATAGGAATTCTTAATCCTAATAAGTCAACCTAGTCATAGGTGCTGCTATCCTTTCAGGAGTCAATCAATTGTTCATCCAGGTGAAATCCATTTAGACTCCTGTCAACAAAATGATATATTCCTTCCTTGTAATACTTTGACCAAAGTTACGAGGTAAAAATTTTATGCTGCTATAGTGATGCACGTACTAGGAATGTAGGTAGGTAGCGAAGGTCATTCTAAAATAGTACAGTTTTAAACTGCAATCTAATCTAACAATAGGGTTTGGTAATTACCCAAGAAACAAACAGAAATGACTACAGAAACAATACACTATTCGTACTTATACTAAGCACGAAGTTTCGTCTTTCCGAAATAAGGGAAGACGGAAAATAGTAGTCAAGAGTTCAAGGGGAAGGTAATAGATTAGAAGTGTATGGGAATCAAGGCGTTTAAAGAATTCAATGGAATTTGTCAAAGCAGTTGTGGATTGAAATATTATTTTGGTAATTCTTATTCACATATTCGGATCAGCACAGTTATGTAACTGATACGATATGCTCAGACATATCTAGAGGGCAAGTATATCTATCTACTAATCACTATATATCTCAATCCACGTAAAGTAGTTATGCGAAGGACGAATCAAAATGCACTAAGGTTGATCAGACCGTAATACACTGATTCTGAATAGACAATTGTATTAGTGGAGTGGATCAGGCCCCAATAACACATGTGTCATGAACAAGCTCGATAAAGAATAAGCTTGCAAAACTAGGCTATAATAGCATCATAAGTCAAGGTAGGATAGCAATTTTAAGTATGCTAGATTATGATGAGAGAAATTACAACATAATTCACAATCACAAAAAAAATAAGACTCTACAATTTCTACAGTTAATATTCTAACTCCTTGTCTAAGTCGCTAGTTGACCTAAAAGAGGTATGGCCTTCTAAGTTCTACAATCTTAATAAATACTATAGGTTGTCCGTCTAAAACAGGGATTCCAAGAAAGTCCGCGTAAAGTAGAGGTTCGAGGTTGTCTGCGTAAAGCCAAGACAAAATAATTTGGCGTGACGCATGGCTTCAGAACTATCCACGTAAAACAGAGAAGCGTAAGGTAGAGCTTCAGAGCTGTCCGCGTAAATGTCTGCGCGTGAGAGATTGCTATTCTTCCTGCGTAAGGTCTGCGCAGAAATCTGCGTAAAAGCCTGCGGGTAAAGTATTGTCTAAAGGTTGCGTAAAAATTTGCCAGCGTAAAAGGTCTAGCATACGCTGCAGCGTGAAGTTGTACAAGAAATTCATGAGTTTGTCAGTCAAGTTAATGAATCCTGACATCTGACAAGAGTACTTGCACAACGATCGAGGGGATGGTTTGATGATGGTTTGCACGGAGTTCTAGGTTGTCGTTTAGGGACCTTATGGACATAAGTCATCTTACTATCGAGGTGAGACAAAACCAGATGTCCCGTCAAAAAGCTGTTCCTTTTTGCACAGGGCTCGAGGCGTATCTCTGTGCAGGATTTGGTCGAGTCTGGGAAAAGCTAAGGCTGTAACAATTACGCTAACATCCTATTCTTATGTTACGCCTAAACAGGTTACTCTACGCTGGTTATCTATGAATCATCCGGTTTGCGCAGGGCAGTTACCTACGTGGCTGGCATGATGCGTCATGCGCAGGATAAGGAAGACTAAGGGCGGCGTAAAGGGGACAGGCTTCTACATAATTTGGCTTTTACGCCAATCAGGAAAGTCATTTGGCCTTTACGCTAACTACGGTCAATTGGCTTCTACGCCAACAACGGTCAAGGGTCTCTGGCGTAAAACTCTGGTTATCCAACTTAGGGTGAGGTTTCTGTCCTAGTATCCAACCTTAGATTTCTATGGGTTCCTCAAGGCTAGGGTCAACACTAGGGTCAAATCTCTAATAATCCTATCTCTAACTAATCCTAGTAGTGTTTATACTATACTCAAGTCATACATAAATATGTCAAGGGATAAGGGTAAGTTAATCTATAGGTAAGTGATGCTAGGGTTTACTTAGGAAGTCAGGAAGGCTAGGGTTCACTAAGTAATCCGAACTTAAGGATATGTCAAAGCCCTAGTGGTATTCTTATTAGGAATGCTACCTTAATTATCATCCTATTAACCGAAGTTCCTATATTCTAGCAGGGATTATACTAAAAGAATTATCAGGGAAGCACATGAATCAAGCAGGATGCAATTATGTAAGTAGGACAGACTGGACGGAAGATAAGTCATAGTTAATTTGGATGAGATTCTATATTCTAATCCTAGGTGCAGGCTTGCTCGGTACAGTAATGTAACCGAGACAATATGCTCTGAGACGCAGGCTTGCTCGGTACAGTAACGTAACCGAGACAATATGCTCTCGACCTGCATGGGCCACCACTAAAAATATGTCACGTCCCAGTCCCAAAATACGTAGGACTAGGATACGTAACTATGCCAGCCGCCCGTATATATGGCAACTCCAATATATGGAAACCATATATACGTGCGTACGCTGTATAATGAACATTAGTTCACCAGTGGTATAAATAATCACAAGTCACAGGGTAATATCTAAATCTCATCCACAAAAATCACATAGACATGAATAACCAATAACTAGGTAACTAAAACTCAATAAAAAAAATAGCTAAAGAACGACAGTCGGATGGAAATAAATCCACTGCCGAAATGGAATATAAAAGGAACCAGAATACACACCATAAAAGAACATCCAAACATCCCGAGGCTCGAAGAGAAGACCTCCTCGGAAAAATACATAACCTGTCCGGATCTGTGCTCCTGTGAATACTCAAGAACATACACACCTGGCAGGGAACCAGGTCCTCAGAGGGACATAGCAAGATACAGAAAAATGACATGCCATAATGTAAATACTGAATAAATAAAGGGGTGTGCTAACCATCTAAGTGAATGCAATTTAAAGACCTTGTAGTACGCATGGGAATGTGTGGCTAGACATATGCTGACGTAATTCACCAATCGTCGGGACTGGCTAGTATATGTGTCATATGTCCCCGACTCAGGGAACTCTGCAATCGTCCATCTCCGAGGAGCATGGATCGAAGGATAAAAGACTCAAGGAGGGGGTGTCCCATACGCCTACTAAGTGTCTTTCCCGCCCAATATAGATGTACAAGTCGTGAAAACGACGTGGACACCTCCTACTATGATGCAAGTCTCAATAAAATAAACAACTGAGCTAAATACCACTACACGTGTTGCTCACACTGATGGCCAGTCGCGTATAAGGCACGCGTCCCTACATGTACTCACTCTGTGACGTGTAATGATACGTGTCAAGGCCTGGGAAGTTATATCAATAACTTCACAACTTTAGGTGGGTCTACTAGACACTAGGTCAGACACAAGCCCTAACGTCAACGCCATCGTTGACTGCACCCGAGTCTGCTCGGACGCGCACATTTATATAATACTAAAATAAATAAACATGTAACTAACAATAACTGAATTTAAACAGTACAACAAGACAAGATATACTTGCCTGGCAAGAGAGCTGCAAAATATAACGTCCAGATGTCAAGTGCCAAAAGTCAGAAACTATGGCCTCAGAATAAATGTCTCCGGATGCTGAAATAAACATCACTAACAGTCTCAGAAAATATCAAATAGTTAGAAACGCCTGTCTTTAAGTCCAATTTGGACACAGGGGCAAAAATGACAGTTTCCGGTCAAAGCGGGGTCCACATGTGGCCCACTTTGCACCAAAAAATGTGTCAGGGTCAAAGGTCTCCAAATTCGCCAAACTTAGTGTCCACAAGTCCAGAACGTCGATACGAACCCAACGGAACTTCCAGAATTGGATTCCGATGAGCCGGTCACAAAATCACCCATCAAGTGGAGCCGGTGGGGCCCACGATACGCGATTTTGTCAACGTTCTCAGAATCGAACCAAACTTGGCTCACAGGACCAGCGTATTGCTACGAGTCCGATGGCGCAAGTTTCGTCTCGATCCGACGTATGTACACAAAGTTGCAACGTATTCCAGAACTGACGGATACGGGGCGGTGTCGGCGGATACACGTTGATTCCGGTGTGCACGCACATCCAAATCAACTTCTCCGAATTCCTACACGTTCGTATCAACGTCGCGCACGTTTCGGTAAAGATCGCGTGCGACCAAGTCGTCCCGTTTGGCGGGGCGTACCCAGTTCCGGGGTGAATCGGGTCGTTGTTTTTCCTGTATTTGGATCGCGATTCGCGATCGCCACAGGACGCGATGCTCCGAGCGAGTTGCACGGGCACCGAGATGGTTACACAGTCTACACGACGCAACTGACAAAATTGAAATCGAAATTACGAGGAGAGAGATAAATATACCTGAACAGGGCTCCAGAAACTTGCGTTTCTCGTGTCCGACACGTGTTCGACACGTGTCCAAGGGCTGTGTCCGTGTCTGCGTGGAATCCCGCTGCTCTCGTCCAGGTCGAGGGCTCCGGGGTCGTCTGCTCGTCGACGGAGGAGCTGGATCAGGGGAGGGTGCTGCCGACCGGACGGGGAAGCCTCGGTCTGGAGAGTCTCTGGCCATGGGGGGTGGTTCATGGTGAGGAGTCGGAGTCGGGGAAGAGAAGTGTTGAGCAGGAGACGGGGAGGCCGGCGTCGGAGCGAGGGGGAAGCAGGAGGAGGAGGAGAAGGCCAGCGGGGGCAGCGGCGTCGCCGGCCGGAGTTGGGCGGGAGGCGGTGGTGGCGGAGTCGTGAGGGTGGAGGAGAAGGGGCTGGCGGTGAGAGGGAGCGGGGAGGAGGAGGAGAAGGCCAGCGGGGCAAGGCGCCGGCCAGGGGCGGCGGAGGAGCGGCCCGAGCGGGGGAAGGCGCCGGCGGCGGGGCCTGGCGGAGGCAGGCTGGAGTGGGGAGAGGTTAGGCGGAGGAGAGAGAGAAAGGGAGCGGGGAAGCGGGGCTCCGGCCAGGGGAGGTCGCGGGCGGGGGAAGCTCCGGCGGAGAGCTCCGGCGAGGGGCGGCGGAGCCGCCGACGGGGGGGGGGGGGGGGTCGGTCGGCTGCGGGCAGGGGGTAGATTTAGGTTTAATTTTTTTTTATTTTCTTTTTCTTTTTCTTTTATTTTCTTATATAGAAAATTATATTAATTTAATATATAAAATATCTATAGATATTTTTAGGATATTTTTGGGATATTTTCGGGATATTTCCGGGATCTCTTCGGGTGAGTCCCGCGTCCAAATGGACGTCGCAGGTTCACCGGCCAATGAGGGGGTGCCACCTCGCACTGAAATTTGCAGGAAAGTCCCTGTAATTTCATAAATTGCGTAATAGTCCTATTTTTGGGAAATTGTACAATTACGAAATTGTCTGGGAAAACACCCGATTCCGAAAAATACTAAAATTCACAGAATTGAGGGAAATTGCTATGTGAGGGTCCCGGGGGAATGGAGGTGAGTCTGGGCAGGGACTGGGCATAATTTCTGGGTGATACGAGTCATCATATTTATTAATTAATAAATACTGCGCACGATGTTCTCTAATTATTTAGAGGCAGATAGGGTCATAATTTTTCTACGGTGTCAATACACTAAATGTAGTATACTCAGTGTAAAAAATTAACGTATTTTTGTTTGGGCGAAACAGGTGCATGTTGGGCCTCAAATCTCTAGGGGTACAGAGAGGGGTAAAGAGCAGAAAATTAAATAGGAATTAAATACGGACGATTGTAACGATATTTGTGCGTCTCAAACGAGGCTCATTTTAGCACATCTGTGAGTTGCACAAAATTCAGAAAAATAGTCTGACATGTCTATGACAGGTATGTGAACTTCGTTCGGGGATAACAGTCAAGGTAAAGCTCCAAATAATTAGGTGATGGACAGGTGCACATGTCAACAGGATATGTAGGCAAAATAATTTAAAATATTGCCATAAATTCTAAATTGTTAAAATAATCCTGTAAATACTGAAATCTGGTCGAGGGGGTTTACAGCAAGGTACATAAAATATACAAGCCAAAATATAAGCAGTGCAGCAATAATGAGATAAATAGGGTAAGTAAGTAACCATCTATGTGAAATGCAAGATGAGAGCATCACGAGTACTCAGGCTGAGCCACTACAAGCTCTGTGTCGGGGAGCCGGGTAGCGGTAATAACCGGTAGTGGGTCTAGCTCTGCTCCGAGAGTCTATGACCTCTCAATAATAGAAGATATATATAAAATAGCCTGTAGCTTATGTGTCTCTCCCTACCCAATGTAACCACGCGTATCATGACCATAACGTCTCATGTCCATGTCAAGCGGATCATAGCTAATGCAACCAGTCATACAATATCTAAGAATATAATGTCCATGTCCAGTCCTGTATCCTATTCAGAATCACCACGAATATCTCGGGAAAATCCTGTCTCATGAATAGTGTCAAGTGTCCTGGGTCAAAGTGTACTTGGTAAGACAAGTACGAGAAGATAAAGTGTCACGAATGTCCATCTCTAGATGATAGTACCCAACACCGCGTACAGTGTTGGCACCCGACTAATAATCGGACGCTAAGTACGTCACACGGTCCTAGGTTAAGCATGCACAGCAACATAAATGAAGCAAGAAAAATATGTAACAAGACTGCAAGTTTGGCAAGGTACACTTGCCTGGTGTCCGAATACCAACAGTCGTCCCTGTATCAGTGGATCCTGTGGGTAATCCTCCAAAAGCTGTAATAAACATCACCAACCGTCTCAGAAGATATCAAATAGCTAGAAATGCCTGTCCTTAAGTCTAATTTGGACACAAGGGCAAAAATTATATTTTCGGGCCAAAGCGAGGTCCACATGTGGGCCACTTTGCACCGAAAAGCGTGTCAGGGTCAAAGGTCTCCAAATTCCTCAAACTCAGTGTTTACAAGTCAGGAACGATGATACGAACCCAACGGAACTTCCAGAGTTGGATTCCGATGAGCCGATCACAAAATCGCCCGTCAAGTGGAGCCTGTGGGGCCCACGATACGCGATTTGTCAACATTCTCAGATTCGGACCAAACTTGGGTCACAGGACCAGCGTATTGCTATGAGTCCGATGGTGCAAGTTTCGTCTCGATCCGACGTGTGTACACAAATTTACAGCGTATTCCAGAATAGGCGAATACAGGGCGTTGTCGACGGATACGCGTTGATTCCGGTGTGCACGCACATCCGAATCGACTTCTGCGAAATCCCACATGTCCGTATCAACGACGTGCACGTTTCAGTAAAGACCGTGTGCGACCAAGTCGTCCCGTTTGGCGGGGTGTACTCAGTTCCGGGGTAAAACAGGGCGTTATTTTTCCTGTTTTTGGATCGCGGTTTGCAATCACCACAGGACGCGATGCACCGAACGGGTTGCACGGGCACCGAGAGGGTTATACAGTCTACGCGTTGTAACTGACGGAATCAAAAACGGAAATACGAGGAGGGAGAAATCGGTACCTGAATAGGGCTCCGTGAATATGAGTTTTCACGCGTCCGTGCGTCAACTTGGCGCGAACTGTATCCGGGTCGTGTCCGACGTCAACGGTGCTGTTCGTGTCTGAGGGCGGCCGTGTCCGTGCTAGGGCAGAGGATGGCTGACGAGGCGAGCGGGGCGACGCTCGCAGGCGGCGACGACGGAGATGGGTTCAGCCGCGGGTGGACTCTGGCGTCGGGACGATCGGGCTGGGTGGACGACGGATGGAGCGGGGCTGGGTCGGTGTAGCGCCCCGTTCTCTCGATGCGGAGAGCACGGATAAGAAACACAAGACGGTATCATTCGATCGGGATATATTGAATTAAGAACTCGTCCTCATTATGGATTTGTTTCTTCGGAATCGATTCCCATATTCAGTGGACCGCGCCCCAAGGATCGGCTTAGCGGCAGAGTCAGGAGGGACCTCTCCGCTGTTATCTTTTATTGTCTCAGTTTTCGATGTCGCTTGTTGCTTTCGTGCTTTGAGTTGGTTTTGGGATTTGCTTGTTTTCCTTGAACGGTTTCGATGGTTTTCATTATTTTCGTTCATTGAACTGCATTTCTATTCCGAGATTGGAAAGAGAGGAAGAAGTATTTATCGAGCTGTTCGTGTGCAGATGAACGAGCAGTAGGCGGCTTACGAGCGGAGTCGTGAAGTGCCTCTTTCCTTCTCCCTTCCAACAATCCAAGTGAGTGGCTACCAACCCGATTAGCTAGCCCTGCTTCCAAGCTTCACTCCTTCGCCCCGATCAAACGATACCAAGTAATAATAAAAGAGATCAAGATAAAAAGGGAATAGACTTGGAAATATTGCTTGTCAAGTAAACTTATGAACGGTTATCATCCTGTATGCTAGTTCGTTTATAACTGTTCTATGAATCGTGTTAAGTATGGAATTATGCTTGTTATGAAATAAACTGTCAGAATGACTATGCAAAACCGTTATGCTATGAACAAATTCTATGAGTGTTGTTTGATCACGGACAACTTGTGCACAGGGTATGTTATGAGTTCCACGGACGGTCACCGGGGCGCTGGGACCGATCCGATCCGGACGGAACGTATGTATAGTCGTATGTTACCCGGCAAAATGTTATGCAGCGGGGCTCGCCACCCGCGTTGCACGTCACTTTGCCTTGAGACTATAACCTGTCCCTCGTGGCACCACGCCAGTGATCTCTATGTATATTTAAACCTGTTGCATACTAACTTGTGTCTTCGTTTCAGGGAAGGCATGGTAAGTATTGTGCAGGTAATTCAGACGGCAGGTAAAATCCACCGAACGGTGGCACGTTCATTTCAGTAAATTCTATATGCTGCTTACTTGTAAATGAACTAAGGCAAGATAGAAACCCACAAATATGCATGCTTCATTAAAACAACGTATTGATTGGTATAGTTCGGCTAGCTCGCCTTCACCAGCATGTTTCGATATGCTGACCCTCGTTGAAACAGGTTCTCCGCACTAAGGCAAACCGAGCGAGGAAACGAAGTCGTCTACCCGATCCAGTCCAGCTGTTGGCGCATCTTCACCGTGCCCCTTGAAGCCTTTTGAAGTCCGAAGCTGCAACTCTTCATATACAAATGCAGCTCCGTGGCAAAGCTATCCTCCAGCCAGGAGGTCTATATCTTTTGAAGTTTAGTAAAGGGATATAATGTACAAAACTGCTATCTCATTTTGAGTCAACACTTTTGTAAGTCGTTCGGTATATTAGCTGACTCGTTCAGGAGTTTGTAATAGATGTTCATTATCAATAAAGAGAACTTTTTCATGTTTTAAATCTGTGTTTCAATTTATCTGCGTACTCTGAATATGTGCTTGCTATGCAAATCATTAAAGCCTTGTGCGGGCGCAACCCCAGGTCCGCACGGCGGTCACGATTCGGGGGACGCCTCAAACGATTCTACAAAATCGGGTCGTGACATAGTGGTATCAGAGCACAGATTCAAGTTTCTTAGACTTCGTGCTGGAAAAAGTTCCTTTAACGATCAAATTCCTGTGCGAACTCTTGAACTCGCTAGGCCAAAATGAGATACGTTCATGCAATAAGTCCATAATACATTATGATTCTAATATAATTTACCTTCATTTGAAGGAATGGTACCAGCACAATCTGCAGCGCAAGCTCCGAATGAAACACAAGAAAGCAGTTCGGGCACTTCGGGAAGCTCTCGAAGCCAACGAGGCATGTCTCAAGTCGACCCGCTTGAGCGGGTGATGCAAATGTTAGAATCGCAACGACAACGAGACGATGCTCGCCAAGCCAAGCTCGAGAGCAATCTAGAGAACCGATTCTCAGTCCAACAGAAGCAGGTAGATACCCTGCAACAGATCGTTCAGACTTTGGCTGTGAACCATTCCGCCACAACAACAACGACTCCGGTGGAACAGCCCGTGCTTGAAGTAGAGACGCCACAAATTCCAAGGTCGAGGGACGTGACTGCCTTCAACTTGGGACATTTCAAGAAAGTCTGCAACACCCCATTCAACGGGACTGAGGACCCAGTGGTAGCTCTAGATTGGCTAGCCGAGCTTGAAGATCACTTCGCTCTGCTAGAAGTTCCCGAAGAGAAGCGCGTCGCCTGTGCGCAACTACAACTCCGCCTCAACGCGCACGATTGGTGGAACGTGCATCGACGATCTCTCCAATTTGATCACGGAGAGGAGGCGATCTCGTGGACGACCTTTCGTGCCGCGTTTGAAGAGAATTTTATACCCCCTCCAGTACAACGTCAAATGGAAAATGACTTCGTGCAACTGAGGCAAGGCAGGATGACAGTTAAAGAGTATTCCGTCGAATTCAACCGACTCTCCAAATTCGCTAGGGCCTATTTACCTGATGCAGCGAGTCGAGCTAGAAGGTTTGAAGGCGGTTTGCGCCCTGCCATCCATGCGCACGTGGTCAATAATCAGTACGGGACAATGCGTGAAGTCATGAATCACGCCCTATCTCTTGAACCACAATATCCTCACGTTTCTGCCGGCGCTGTGCATACATCCAGTCACAAACGCCAAAGCGACGATGGAGGAAATAATGCTGCAAAACGACATAACGACGGTGGTCGCCACAAAGGGAACCAGAGACCATACTGTGATTTCTGTAGAAGACGTGAGCACACTACCGATAGATGTTACAACAGAAAAGGTCTATGCTTCAACTATGGCGGGCCAGGCCACGTAGCTCGGGATTGTCCACTCCCCTCTAAGCTCCTGCCTCAACCCAATAATCCCTAACGGTTGGTTCTATTCCTAAGTTTCGGGACGAAATTTCTAATTGGTTGGGTAGGAAGTAGCGCCCCGTTCTCCCGGTGCGGAGAGCGCGGCTAAGAAACACAAGACGGTATCGTTCGATCAGGATAGATTGAATTAAGAACTCGTCCTCGTTATGGATTTGTTTCTTCGGAATCGATTCCCATATTCAGTGGACCGCGCCCCAAGGATCGGCTTAGCGGCAGAGTCAGGAGGGACCTCTCCGCTGTTATCTTTTATTGTCTCAGTTTTCGATGTCGCTTGTTGCTTTCGTGCTTTGATTTGGTTTTGGGATTTGCTTGTTTTCCTTGAACGGTTTTGATGGTTTTCATTGTTTTCGTTCATTGAACTGCATTTCTATTCCGAGATTGGAAAGAGAGGAAGAAGTATTAATCGAGCTGTTCGTGTGCAGGTGAACGAGCAGTAGGCGGCTTACGAGCGGAGTCGTGAAGCGCCTCTTTCCTTCTCCCTTCCAACAATCCAAGTGAGTGGCTACCAACCCGATTAGCTAGCCCTGCTTCCAAGCTTCACTCCTTCGCCCTGATCAAACGATACCAAGTAATAATAAAAGAGATCAAGATAAAAAGGGAATAGACTTGGAAATATTGCTTGTCAAGTAAACTTATGAACGGTTATCATCCTGTATGCTAGTTCATTTATAACTGTTCTATAAATCGTGCTAAGTATGGAATTATGCTTGTTATGAAATAAACTGTCAGGATGACTATGCAAAACCGTTATGCTATGAACAAATTCTATGAGTGTTGTTTGATCACGGACAACTTGTGCACAAGGTATGTTATGAGTTCCGCGGACGGTCACCAGGGCGCTGGGACCGATCCGATCTGGACGGAACGTATGTATAGTCGTATGTTATCCGGCAAAATGTTATGCAGCGGGGCTCGCCACCCGCGTTGCACGTCACTTTGCCTTGAGACTATAACCTGTCCCTCGTGGCACCACGCCAGTGATCTCTATGTATATTTAAACCTGTTGCATACTAACTTGTGTCTTCGTTTCAGGGAAGGCATGGTAAGTATTGTGCAGGTAATTCAGACGGCAGATAAAATCCACCGAACGGTGGCACGTTCATTTCAGTAAATTCTATATGCTGCTTACTTGTAAATGAACTAAGGCAAGATAGAAACCCACAAATATACATGCTTCATTAAAACAACGTATTGATTGGTATAGTTCGGCTAGCTCGCCATCACCAGCATGTTTCGATATGCTGACCCTCGTTGAAACAGGTTCTCCGCACTAAGGTAAACCGAACGAGGAGCCAAAGTCGTCTACCCGATCTAGTCCAGCTGTTGGCGCATCTTCACCGTGCCCCTTGAAGCCTTTTGAAGTCCGAAGATGCAACTCTTCATACACAAATGCAGCTCCGTGGTAAAGCTATCCTCCAGCCAGGAGGTCTATATCTTTTGAAGTTTAGTAAAGGGATATAATATACAAAACTGCTATCTCATTTTGAGTCAACACTTTTGTAAGTCGTTCGGCATATTAGCTGACTCGTTCAGGAGTTTGTAATAGATGTTCATTATCAATAAAGAGAACTTTTTCATGTTTCAAATCTGTGTTTCAATTTATCTGCGTACTCTGAATATGTGCTTGCTATGCAAATCATTAAAGCCTTGTGCGGGCGCAACCCCAGGTCCGCACGGCGGTCACGATTCGGGGGACGCCTCAAACGATTCTACGGAATCGGGTCGTGACATAGTGGTATCAGAGCACAGATTCAAGTTCCTTAGACTTCGTGCTGGAAAAAGTTCCTTTAACGATCAAATTCCTGTGCGAACTCTTGAACTCGCTAGGCCAAAATGAGATACGTTCATGCAATAAGTCCATAATATATTATGATTCTAATGTAATTTACCTTCATTTGAAGGAATGGTACCAGCAGAATCTGCAGCGCAAGCTCCGAATGAAACACAAGAAAGCAGTTCGGGCACTTCGGGAAGCTCTCGAAGCCAACGAGGCATGTCTCAAGTCGACCCGCTTGAGCGGGTGATGCAAATGTTAGAATCGCAACGACAACGAGACGATGCTCGCCAAGCCAAGCTCGAGAGCAATCTAGAGAACCGATTCTCAGTCCAACAGAAGCAGGTAGATATCCTGCAACAGATCGTTCAGACTTTGGCTGTGAACCATTCCGCCACAACAACAACGACTCCGGTGGAACAGCCCGTGCTTGAAGTAGAGACGCCACAAATTCCAAGGTCGAGGGACGTGACTGCCTTCAACTTGGGACATTTCAAGAAAGTCTGCAACACCCCATTCAACGGGACTGAGGACCCAGTGGTAGCTCTAGATTGGCTAGCCGAGCTTGAAGATCACTTTGCTCTGCTAGAAGTTCCCGAAGAGAAGCGCGTCGCCTGTGCGCAACTATAGCTCCGCCTCAACGCGCACGATTGGTGGAACGTGTATCGACGATCTTTCCAATTTGATCACGGAGAGGAGGCAATCTTGTGGACGACCTTTCGTGCCGCGTTTGAAGAGGATTTTATACCCCTCCAGTACAACGTCAAATGGAAAATGACTTCGTGCAACTGAGGCAAGGCAGGATGACAGTTAAAGAGTATTCCGCCGAATTCAACCGACTCTCCAAATTCGCTAGGACCTATTTACCTGATGCAGCCAGTCGAACTAGAAGGTTTGAAGGCGGTTTGCGCCCTGCCATCCATGCGCACGTGGTCAATAATCAGTACGGGACAATGCGTGAAGTCATGAATCACGCCCTATCTCTTGAACCACAATATCCTCACGTTTCTGCCGGCGCTGTGCATACATCCAGTCACAAACGCCAAAGCGACGATGGAGGAAACAATGCTGCAAAACGACATAACGATGGTGGTCGCCACAAAGGGAACCAGAGACCATACTGTGATTTCTGTAGAAGACGTGGGCACACTATCGATAGATGTTACAGCAGAAAAGGTCTATGCTTCAACTGTGGCAGGCCAGGCCACGTAGCTCGGGATTGTCCACTCCCCTCTAAGCTCATGCCTCAACCCAATAATCCCTAACGGTTGGTTCTATTCCTAAGTTTCGGGACGAAACTTCCAATTGGTTGGGTAGGATGTAGCGCCCCGTTCTCCCGGTGCGGAGAGCGCGGCTAAGAAACACAAGACGGTATCGTTCGATCGGGATAGATTGAATTAAGAACTCGTCCTCGTTATGGATTTGTTTCTTCGGAATCGATTCCCATATTCAGTGGACCGCGCCCCAAGGATCGGCTTAGCGGCAGAGTCAGGAGGGACCTCTTCGCTGTTATCTTTTATTGTCTCAGTTTTCGATGTCGCTTGTTGCTTTCGTGCTTTGAGTTGGTTTTGGGATTTGCTTGTTTTCCTTGAACGGTTTCGATGATTTTTATTGTTTTCGTTCATTGAACTGCATTTCTATTCCGAGATTGGAAAGAGAGGAAGAAGTATTAATCGAGCTGTTCGTGTGCAGGTGAACGAGCAGTAGGCGGCTTACGAGCGGAGTCGTGAAGCGCCTCTTTCCTTCTCCCTTCCAACAATCCAAGTGAGTGGCTACCAACCCGATTAGCTAGCCCTGCTTCCAAGCTTCACTCCTTCGCCCCGATCAAACGATACCAAGTAATAATAAAAGAGATCAAGATAAAAAGGGAATAGACTTGGAAATATTGCTTGTCAAGTAAACTTATGAACGGTTATCATCCTGTATGCTAGTTCATTTATAACTGTTCTATGAATCGTGCTAAGTATGGAATTATACTTGTTATGAAATAAACTGTCAGGATGACTATGCAAAACCGTTATGCTATGAACAAATTCTATGAGTGTTGTTTGATCACGGACAACTTGTGCACAAGGTATGTTATGAGTTCCGCGGACGGTCACCGGGGCGCTGGGACCGATCCGATCCGGACGGAACGTATGTATAGTCGTATGTTACCCGACAAAATGTTATGCAGCGGGGCTCGCCACCCGTATTGCACGTCACTTTGCCTTGAGACTATAACCTGTCCCTCGTGGCACCACGCCAGTGATCTCTATGTATATTTAAACCTGTTGCATACTAACTTGTGTCTTCGTTTCAGGGAAGGCATGGTAAGTATTGTGCAGGTAATTCAGACGGCAGGTAAAATCCACCGAACGGTGGCACGTTCATTTCAGTAAATTATATATTCTGCTTACTTGTAAATGAACTAAGGCAAGATAGAAACCCACAAATATGCATGCTTCATTAAAACAACGTGTTGATTGGTATAGTTCGGCTAGCTCACCTTCACCAGCATGTTTCGATATGCTGACCCTCGTTAAAACAGGTTCTCCGCACTAAGACGAACCGAGCGAGGAGCCGAAGTCGTCTACCCGATCCAGTCCAGCTGTTGGCGCATCTTCACCGCGCCCCTTGAAGCCTTTTGAAGTCCGAAGCTGCAACTCTTCATACACAAATGCAGCTTCGTGGCAAAGCTATCCTCCAGCCAGGAGGTCTATATCTTTTGAAGTTTAGTAAAGGGATATAATGTACAGAACTGCTATCTCATTTTGAGTCAACACTTTTGTAAGTCGTTCGGCATATTAGCTGACTTATTCAGGAGTTTGTAATAGATGTTCATCATCAATAAATAGAACTTTTTCATGTTTCAAATATGTGTTTCAATTTATCTGCGTACTCTAAATATGTTCTTGCTATGCAAATCATTAAAGCCTTGTGCGGGCGCAACCCCAGGCCCGCACGGCGGTCACGATTCGGGGGACGCCTCAAACGATTCTACGGAATCGGGTCATGACAGTCGGCTCGGCGGAGGAGTCGAGCAGAGGGGCGGCGGTATCGAGCAAAGGGGAACGGCGGCGTGGGTCGGTGAGGGAGGCTGCCGTCGGGGTCTGGGCGGACTCGGGGTCGTCGATGGCCTGGCGGCAGCGGCATAGATGGGGGAGCCGGTAGTGGAGTTAGGGCGGTGAGGGAGCAGGCTGAACGGGGAGTCGTCGGAGTTGGGTCGGCGTCGGAGGGTATCGGGCGGCGGAGGGATGGAGAAGAGAGTGGCGGCGGCGGCTTCGCGGATCCCGAGGGGCTTTAAATAGCCGCAACAGTAACTCCGGTTACTTAGGGTTTCTCAATTGGGTTTCGGGTCCGGGTCGGGTTTGGCTCGGATCCGACCCGACCCAATAAGCTGGTTTGGTTTGGGTTTGGGTTAGGTTAGGTTTGGGTTTGGGTTTTAAATACAATCGTTTTTAGGGCTTTAAACGCGTTTTCGGAGTCCAATAAATTTACAGAAAAATACCCCACGTCCGGTTTTTTATTTTACACCATAAAATATTATTTCCATAATATTTTAACATCAATAAACTGCATTAAAAAATCCTTTGCTCATAATTACCTTGGTTCTTCATCCATAAGAATACCGAAAAATTAGGGGAAAATTATATAAAAATATTATAAAAAATAGGGTGTTTACAATAAATAGGATTGGAATTCTTTATTTACTTACTCAACCATTCTTTAGTCTTCTATCCTATTATGAGTAAACCTCTAAAGCCTTAACTTTTCTATCTCAAAGAGCAACTCCCTAGCCTTCCAAGTGTCAAGTGCGATCTCAGTCTAGAAGTCTTCAGAGTTGTAAAGACTTTGTTCCATCAGCTACTCTCTCTCTCTCTTTAAGATATGAAGTTGCGAGACTTCGGATCAAATCTCATGGTGTAAAGAAGTGGCAAGCTTTCAGATCAAATCTTGTGATTCTCTATTGGTGATTATAGTGGATAAAATTCTGAGCTTGAGTTCTCGGGACTGGACTAGTCCTCTCAGAGGGAAACCAGTATACATCTTGGTATTTGTGTTTGATTTATCTCTACTTTACTACTTTACTTTACTATCTTTATATATACTGTTAGTTAGCAACTATCTTCATTCTGATAATCTTAAATTTGGTAGATTATATCGCTGCACTCTATTCACCCCCCTCTAGAGTTGCCTTACGGTCCTTCAATTGGTATTAGAGCTAGTTCTCTTGATATTTGGCTTAACATCCTAAGAGACTTATGGCAACTGTTAGATCAATCCACACCAACAATGGTGAAGGCCAGTCCATAAATAGGCCACCCTTATTTGATGGTACTAACTATACGTACTGGAAGACATGTATGAGCTTCTACTTAAAGTCATTTGATTTTGACCTTTAGGATGTAGTAGTAAAAGGATACAAGAAGCCACCTAGAATAGTCATAGATGGTAGCCTTATAGAGAAGCCTTATAATAAGTACACGGACAAAAAAAAAGCTAGTCTTGATGCTAAAGCTATTAATGCTCTATTTTGTGCTGTAGACAAAATTGAATTTAACAGGGTCTCCACTTGCGAAACTTTGCACGAAGTATGAAAACTTCTTGAGGTCACTTATAAAGGAACCTCCCAAGTGAAGGAATAAAAAATAAGTCGTCTAACACAAGAGTATGAAGCATTCAAGATGAAGCAAAATAAGACAATTACTCAAATGTTCACGAGATTCTTCGATATTGTCAACCCTCTATTATCACTTGGTAAGGAGTACAGCAATCACGAGAAGATTCACAAGGTACTCAGGTGACTCACCAAGAATTGGAATCCCAAGGCCACTGTAATCATAGAAGGGAATGATCTTACCACGATGACCCTTGAGACGCTCATAAGCAAGCTAATGACTTACGAGCTGGATCTCAAGAAATTTGAAGAACCCACTCCCAAGGAGAAGACGATTGCTCTTAAGGCACATCATAAAAATATCACCAACTATAACTCCGACGATAATGAGTCTCAAGATAAGAAAGTTGCCCTGACCACCAGAAACTTCAGAAAATTTCTAAAGCTTGAGAAATCAAAGAAGAAGGAGCCAACTAACAACAGTAGTGAAGAGCCTATATGCTACAACTGTAAGAAGATAGGACATATAAAGAAAGATTGTCCAACCCTAAGAAAAGAAAATTGCCACAATTACTCATATAGAAGAACATCATCACGAAACTATGCAAACACTAATATTTTGCACGAAAGTGAAGCTAGTGAATCCGAAGAAGAGAATCATCGAGAAGCAGCAAACCTATGCTTCATGGCATTAGCTGATCAGGTAACAGATAACAACTCTTATGATGATTTCACTTTTGATGAACTAGGTAATGCTTTTAGTGATTTGCTTGATGATTTTAGAAAACTTAGAAATAAGTACAAGCATGCTAAGAAAGATGTTCAAGAAATTCAAACTGAAATAGAGAGACTACATCTCTACTAAGTGAAGTAAATGATACCTCAAACGACTCAGACAAGAATTTTAGACTTAAGCTTAACCTCCACGAGGCACTTGCCAATCTTGACAAGAACTCTCAGGAGAATGCTAAACTTAAGGAAGAACTCGAATCTGAAAAGAAGAAGTATTCCATTGTTGCACGTAGAATATATGCTCTCACTGCTAAATATGATGAAGTATATGCTACCTCTAAAAAGTTAGAGATTAGATTGGGTAAATAGGTCGAACAAACCTCCACCCAACATAACACGAGACACGTTGCAAGACAAAAGAACACTCACAGCTATGATCCTACCTACATGCATAACAGTTCTTGCAATCATATATTCAAAATACATCATGCATATATAACCAAACATAATCATGCATTCTATTATAAATATTCATGAAGACTACAAAGAAATGTCCCACACAATCATGTATTCTATCCACATAAACCACAAAGAACTGCTTCACATAATCATATCTATCATGATGCACCAAGCTCCAATCACACAGCTATATGTCACTACTGTGGTAAGAAATGACATATATCTAGATTATGTAGAACAAAAAAGTTAGTAGATATGAATGTTTAAGCATGGGTACCAAAAACTAACACAACAGGACCCTCAAGGAAATGGGTACCAAGGGTTACATCTACAACTCATTTTGTAGGTGGACCAACCCTCTCATTATAGAAGCAAGTGGACTCTCGATAGTGGTTGCTCACGACATATGACTGGTGATGCTAACCTATTTGCAACGCTATCGATGAAGAAAGAAGGTTATATCTCCTTCGGCAATAACCTCAGAGGATACATTATTGGTAATGGTAATATAGGTGTTCCTCCCTATCATGTCATAAAAGATGTTTGTTTAGTAGCGAAATTAAAACATAACCTACTCAGCATCAGTCATCTAATCGACCATGGTTATGGTATTAATTTCGTTAAAAACAAATGTTCTATTTATGAACGATCAACTGGTAATGTTATCTTTGAAGGGATCAGGGAAGACAATATATATATATATATATATATATATATATATATATATATATATATATATATATATATATATATATATATATTCTGTCTTGCAAAAGATACTGACAATGCAGACAAATATCTATACGCCAATAAAGATGACAGCTGGCTATGACATATGCGTCTAGGACACGCAAACATGGACACTATTACAAGACTATCCACAAAGAAACTCGTAAGAGGCTTACCAGAGATTACTTTCAAGAAAGATATGGTATGTGCTGACTGTGAAAAGAATAAAGCTATTAAATCTTCCTTTAAATCAATCAACTCTGTAAGTACCTATAAACCTCTACAACTCTTGCATATGGACTTGTTTGGACCCAATAGAGTCGATAGTCTTGGCGATAAGCTTTATGCTTATGTTATTGTTGATAATTTTTTTAGATACACATGGGTTTATTTTCTTACAAACAAAAATAAAACATTTTCTGAATTTGTCACTTTTTGCAAAAAGGTTCAAAAAGAAAAAAAGGTTTCATGATTACTCGTATCCGAAGTGATCATGGAGGCGAATTCGAAAATAGTGATTTCAAAAGATTTTGTAATAAAAATAGTTTTTCTCATAAATTTTTTTGTCCTAGAACTCCACAACAAAAATGTGTTGTAGAGCGGAAGAATAGAACTCTTGATGATATAGCTAGAGTCATGTTAAATCAGTATAACCTTCCAAAATACTTTTGGGCTGAAGCTGTAAGTACTTCATGCCATGTTTTGAATATGATGCTTATTCAACCTATATTGAAGAAAATTTTCTATGAACTTTGGTTTGGTAGAATCTCCACAATTAGTTACTTTAAAGTTTTTGGCTGTAAATATTTTAATCTTAATACAAAAGATAATCTAGGAAAATTTGACTCCTAGGCCCCAAAAGTAAAGGATTCAGAGTATTCAACAAAATCTCATTGACTGTTGAAGAATCAATCAATGTTATATTTGATGAACACAACACTCAAGCACAAAACTACAGCGATGATGAAGTTAGTCATCCCGCAAACAACAAGACATCAAACGATACAAAAAGTACAAGTCATCCGAAAAGTCTGCCAAACAAACTAAAGTTTTCCACAGATCATCCTGAGGACTTAGTAATAGGTGATGTATCGAAAGGTATAAGTACACGTTCCTCAAATAGAGATATCATTATAAATATTGCTTTATTTTTCAAATAGAACCTAAAAATACTAATGAAGCTTTTGCTGATAAATTTTGGATTTCTGCTATGCAAGAGGAACTCAACCAATTTGAACCCAATCAAGTTTGGGAACTTGTTCCTAAACCTAATGATTATCCGATCATTGGTGCAAAATGGGTTTTTTAAAATAAATTAAATAAGGATGGTTCAGTTACACATAACAAAGCATGTCTCGTAGCTCAAGGACACAACCAAGAGGAACGTATCGACTACGATGAGACCTATGCTCCTGTTGTAGACTTGAATCTATCTGAATGCTTTGCGCTTTTGCTAGTTTTCATAACTTCAAACTTTTTCAAATGGATGTTAAAAGTGCTTTTCTAAATAGAATTATCAAAGAAAATATTTTTGTTAAACATCCCCCTGGTTTTAAGGATTTCAAATACCCTGACCACGTATTCAAGTTATGAAAGGCTCTATACAGACTCAAACAAGCCCATAGTGCTTGGTATGAACGTCTTTGCCTCTTTCTACTTGGAAACGATTTTTTAAAAGAAAAAAATGATACTACCCTTTTTATAAAGTCTTATGCTGATTCTTTGTTATTAGTGCAAATATATGTTGATGATATCATATTTAGATCTACTAATGAGATGCTATGAAATGAGTTTGCTAAGTGTATGCAGAGTGAATTTGAGATGAGCAAGATGGGAGAACTAACTTTCTTCCTAGGATTGCAAATCAAACAAGATTCACAAGGAACTTTTATCCATCAGGCTAAGTACACAAAGTATTTGCTCAAAAAGTTTGACATGGACAATATAAAGCCTATCGGAACTCCAATGGCAACATCTACTAAGCTTGACCTTGATGATAGCAGTAAACCATCAGACATACGTAAGTATCGAGGTATGATTGATAGTTTGTTATATCTAACTGCTAGTCGCTTAGACATTTTGTTTGTTGTATGCCTTTGTGCTAGATATCAGACTAATCCTAAGGAATCATATTTGTGCTCAATTAAGCGTATCTTCAGATACCTTAAAGGTACTTTGTCGACAGGCTTATGGTATTCCAAAACCACATCCTTTAACATTGCTGGTTACTCGGATGCTAATTTTGCTGGATGCAAAGTCGATCGAAAAAGCACAAGCGGCACGTGTCATTTCCTAGGAAAGCCTCTAGTCTCCTGGTTTAGCAAGAAATAAAATTTTGTTACATTATCAACAACTGAGACAGAGTATATCGACACGGGACGTTATTGTTTACAAATTTTATGGATGAAGCAAACCCTAGAAGACTTCAATCAGCTATATAAGAACATTCATATTTTCAATGATAACACTAGCACTATTAATCTCACCAAAAATCCAGTATGCAACTCACGCACTAAACACATAGAAATCATACATCATTTTTATCACGACCCGCACCCTGATATTCGGGCACGAGTACGTGGTTACGCCCAGCCTACGCCGCAGAATCGGCGGTAGAACGCTGTCTGGGTCATTTCTAACTATCTAACATCTCAACAATATAATATGGTACCTGTCAATCATCTCAACTCCAATCGGAGGAGCAATATGGTATCTCACAAATATATCAATCTCAATCACAAAACAAACTAAGGAGGAAATAATGCACGAATGGAAAATAGCGAAGGAAAGAAGATACAAACCACAATAAAATAAATAGTACAACTGTGAATCTCCACAAAATATAGTCTAATACAACATCTAAACAAAACTAGACCTCCTCGGTCACTGGCACTATGTCCTCTGGCTCTAGGAAAGTGTCCTCTAAAGTCTCACCCTCCTGAGGTCCATAATGTGTGGGACACAGCTCCTCTAGCCAATCATCTGGAAAAATATATCCAGTCAGGATTGGAGCGAAGTACATACTTCTGAAAGCAGTTCCAATAACATAATCGAGCATATATAACAAGCAATAGAAAAATGATACAAGATGCACAAGTAGGAAGAATAAACTGTACAAGTGAACAGGCAATAGGCACAATAAGCTGGAAGTAAAATACAAGAATGACTGCAAGTAGAGAACAAGAAATACTAACTATGTATTTTAGAGTGAGAGTTCGTTATGTGATCGGTTTAGGTTGCACATGAGGTATATAGGTAACTCCATTATACGTGAGGTATATAATCGACATGCACATGAGATCAAGAGGGCTTTGATCACATAACCAACTCCTACTCCCCCTCCCCAACCAATACTCATGGATCCAATCACGACACGTTACGTACATGATCACGATAGTCACACTAGCACACGAAATAGTGGATGCACAAGAAGCACATGAAAGTCAATACCCGATGCACACGATGAAATACATGGCATTGGGTACCCGTTGCACACGGTAGGGGATAACACCTCCTGACGGGATCCATAAAGCACCAGTCCGTGAAATCACTGTGTCGGGAATCAATGTATACTAATCTAGAACATGCATATATACAACATTATGAATTGAAAATAATCAGAGAAATGTACTCGCCTGAAGTCCTGAGCAAAGTGTGTCTCTCAATGCCCAAGCCGGTGTCTCTCAACCTATATATGGTATGTTGTATCAATACAAGGTTCAATGATGAAAATAATTGAAGTTGAAGAAGTTCTAGGTTAATACACCGTTTCTAAGTCAAACCAAAGTATTTCTAGGTCGTAAGAGTCTAATGCTAGTCACTAAGTCAATACACTATGAAGCTATGCTATACTAGCTAAGCTAACACACCACGGTGCAATCAAGAAGCCGTATCCTAAGATACGCAGATTTTCTAATATGAAAAATAGTTTATATTTATATATATAAGTCACAATAATAATATAATAATATCTCAAAACAAATAATTATGATACTTTGGCCTTGTGCCAATGCGTATCGCAAATACCCCGACACTCAACCTCAATACCCTGGGGTATCGACCCATACCTTGGTGATACTTTGGTATCTCAAGGTAAACTAAAACTAAACACAATAGATATAAATAGATATCCCAAACTAATATGCTAAGTATACACTAATATCTTAAACTAATTAACCAATACCTTAACTAAAAACTAATTGCTTTCTAATAAGTATACTACTAATATTTTACTTATACTAATATACATATCTAACATAGTCCCTAGTACCTCTACTACTCACTAACCTCTAGTATACATAGTTATAAATATACTAACTACACCAATACCTACCTTGATACCCAAAACCTTGGCATAATCTAACTAGCTAACTTCTCCAATGTATAATCTGATGTTGCTGCTTCAGTTGCTGTGTCTGCAGGTAGGTGTGTTCAAGTCAATCCTTGCTGTGTTCAGGTAAGTCTTCAGTTTATCTCTGTACTGAAATGTGCAGTTCACAGGTAATCCTCATACATGCTGTGCACATTGCTGTGAAATGGGGACTGCACTTTGCTGTGCAATGGAGACTGCAGGAGTATCAGTTCTGAGTTCAGTCTGCTGTGTTCCCCTGCAGTTCTTCAGTTGCTGTGTGTAATCCTTGCTGTGGTCAGCAACAGTCCCTTGCTGCCCTTGCTGTGCCAGTCCCTTGCTGCCCTTGCTGTGCCAGTCCCTTGCTGCCCTTGCTGTGTTCAGCAACTTGTTGTCTTCAGTTCAGGATCTTCAGTGTTGCTGTCTTCAGTGTTTCAGTACAGGTACTTCAGTCTAGGTGATATTCAGTGCAGGTGACTATGCTGTTGATCCTTGAAGCCACTGTGCAGTAGGATACTGCACAGTCTTCTCATTAGATGTGCACTGTTTGCTGGTGATCCCCCCTCTTTCTCTATGCACTGATGTGCACCTTATAAACCACAGGGCAGATTTCATTGGGACTGTGCTCAGCTGCAGTCCCTTGTTCGAGCTACTGAATATGCAGCCACTTGTTGCACCCTGTTGTTCCCCTTCTCTTTGCACACAGTGCAGATGCTGCTGTGTATGAAGACCCTGCATAAAAGCTCGCTCACTCACACTGATCACACAATGCACAGCCACTAAAATCTCTAAGTATATAACTATATATATATACACACATATAGATATCTAACCAAACATAAATATATATCTATATAGATGTAAACTAACACATGTATATAGACATATACCAAATATCTAAATGCATATAAACACAACCAATATGTTGCTATCCCCATATATATATATATATATATCATATAAGCCAAATACATATATATATATACCTATAGATATTAATACATATAGCTATATACACCAATATATATATATACACACACATATAGATTAATGTAGATACTCTATTAAATACACATAGACACACATAAACACCAAAAACCCAAAGTACACTATTATATGCTCCAATTAAAGTATAGATAGCATATACAAATATATTTACATATGTATGTATAGTACAAAAGCCAAAAACACAAACACATGGGGTGCACCGCACCCGTATCACACTTTTCTATGATACGCTTGCGACACGGCCCCCAACTCATAACCAAACGTATCCCGGAGGACACGTACAAGCCTAATACATATATTATGAACAATACATATATAAATTAGAGTGTCTACGTGTCCGTGTCGCTATATGATATGCACATGGCCCCGTGTCGGAGGAAAACCCCCAAAATCGACCGTTTCGTCAAATTGACGAGATTCGGCCCACACGTATCCAATTGTGGACACGACACAAGCTACAAACAAACAATCAATGGTCAATTAGATCTATTAGATCTATTGACAAACACTACATGTGCCAATTTCGGAATTCCTCCAAAATTGGCACCAAATTGGACATAACTACCACCGTAGGTCTCCAAATGATTCCAAATCAAATCCTATGGGTAACCTATGCATGTGGGATGGTTTCTCATGGTAAAAACTCAGATCTAAAGCCTATAGGAAGAGGGAAAACTGATTTGTACCTATTGGAAGATGGATTCCCAATGAAAAGTCCCAATTAACAAGTTGCTCTTCTCCTTGTAGATCTTGGCCTCCTCCTCCTTGTTCCTTGCTCCTTGCTTGTAGATCCTTGATGTAGAGGCTTCAATGTTGAATTTAGGAAGAGATTTGAAGAGAATTGATGGTGAATTGATGGGGAAATGATAGGGAATTGGAAGGGGAAAAACTAGATCTAGAATTTTGGGGAAGAACTAAAATGAGAGCACTCTCTCTCCTCTCACTTATGGCTGGACAAAAACCCTTTCTCAAGCAATGTACAGAATCAAAAATACCCCTTGGGGCCTCTCATGAAGAAATAATTAGGGAGGGAAGGTTCTAGTCTAATGGTTCCACTAATTAATCATGTTTCCTAATCCATGGGCCTAATTCATGGGCTCAACTTAGACTAGTCCAAAAGTTTGTTCATGTCCCCTAATTAAAAGGTTAGGTCCACTACACAAGTCTAAAATAAGTCTACACTAGCAATAATTAAAATAAATAAATTAGTCATGCACAAATATTAATTATAATAATTCTAAAATAATTAATACTCAAGATAATTACCAAACTACCCTTAGATGGAAATGTGAGGGTGACAAACCTACCCACCTTAGAAAAATTTCGTCCTCGAAATTAAGGAAGAAACTATCTACCAAAACAACAATATAATGCAAGAAGGAATTATACCTCACGGCTCGAAAAGATACGGATATCGCTCGCGCATCTCGGCCTCTCGCTCCCAGGTACTCTCTCCTGGCGAGTGATGCCTCCACGCGACGCGCACCAAAGGAATCGTCTGGTTCCTCAGCACCTTCTCTCTCCGATCCAGAATCTCCACTGGCTGCTCTGGATAGCTAAGAGTAGGGCCCACCTCTATCTCCGAATGATCCAACACATGACTGGGATCTGCCACGTATCGTCTCAACTGCGACACGTGAAACACGTTGTGCACTCCCTCCAGTGCAGGTGGTAAGTCTAGTCTGTAAGCGACTGAACCGACCCTCTCAAGAATGCTGAAAGGACCGATGAATCGCGGACTAAGCTTGCCGCCTCCACCGAAACGGATCGTGCCACGTGTCGGAGAAATCTTCAAGAAAACCAGACCGCTAACCTAGCACGAAACACAAACTTAGCACTCTAACAAGCAACAATCAAACACAAACAAGACAAACCAAAGCTATACCTCAAACTCCAGAGGTCTCCGGTGGCTATCGGCCCAATGCCGTTGCCTGTCCTGCGCCACTCGAAGTCTGTCTCTGATAAGTTTCACCTTCTCTGCTGCATCCACTACCATCTCTGGTCCCAATAAAGCCCTGTCACCAACATCATCCCAGGACAACGGAGTGCGGCATCTCCGTCCATACAATGCCTCGAATGGTGACATCTCAATGCTGGCTTGGTAGCTGTTGTTGTATGAAAACTCTACCAAGTGAAGGTGATCCTCCCAAGAACCTCCAAGATCCAAAACACAGGTGCGTAGCATGTCCTCGAGAGTCTGAATAGTCCTCTCCGACTGTCCGTCCGTCTGAGGGTGATAAGCGGTACTGAACTTGAGCTGAGTGCCCAAGCTAGCCTGCAAACTCCTCCAGAAATGGGACATGAAGCGGCTATCCCGATCCGAGACAATGCTCATTGGAACACCGTACAATCTGACAATCTGGCGCACATACATCTCCGCAAGTCTCTCCGTAGATGTACCCACTTTAAATGGCAGAAAGTGGGCTGATTTGGTCAACCTGTCCACGATGACCCAAATCGCATCCTTGCCCCCTGGAGAACGCGGAAGCCCTGATACAAAATCCATGGTAACATGCTCCCATTTCCACTCTGGAATGGACAGAGGCTGAAGCAATCCTCCTGATCTCTGTCTCTCCGCCTTTACCTGCTGGCAAACTAAGCATCTGGACACAAAGCTAGCTACCTCTCGCTTCATGCCATACTACCATACATGCTCTCTCATGTCTCTATACATCTTGTTGGCACCGGGATGCATAGAGTATTGGAAACGATGCGCCTCCTGCATAATCTTCTCGCGCAATGCTCCCTTCGGTACGCACAACCTGGTACCGTGTCGCAATGATCCATCATCTGCGACGGTAAAGTCCTCTGCCAGCCCGACCTGAACCTGTGCTCTGATGCTCCGCAGAGACTCATCCTCATACTGTCCGGCTCTGACTCGGTCCATCAGCTCCGACTGAACCTGAAGTCCCCACATCTGCGCTGTGACTCCCGGAATCAATACCTCAATGCCCAAACTATCGAGGTCTGCCAATAGATGCCTGTCCCTAGTCAAGCACATAGCCACGGGATACCTGCTCAAAGCATCCGCGACTACGTTGGCCTTCCCTGGATGGTACTGCAAAGATATGTTGAAGTCCTTCATCAGCTCCAACCATCGCCGCTGTCTCATGTTGAGCTCCTTCTGTGTAAACACATACTTTAAGCTCTTATGGTCTGTGAAGATCTCTACTCTCTCTCCATATAGATAGTGTTTCCACAATTTGAGAGCAAAGATAACCGCTGCAAGCTCCAAGTCATGGGTAGGGTAGTTCTTCTCATGCGGGCGTAATTGTCTGGAAGCATAGGCAATTACCTTCCCGTGCTGCTGTAGTACACAACCCAAACCCTTCCCTGATGCATCACTGTAAATGGAAAATCCTCCTGCTCCTGATGGTAGTGTCAAGATGGGAGCTGTAGTCAATCTCCTCTTCAGCTCCTCAAATGCTGACTGGCAATCCTCAGTCCAGACGAATTCTACGTCCTTTCTGGTCAGCCTAGTCATCGGCTCTGCTAGTCTGGAGAAGTCCTAAACAAATTTCCGGTAGTAGCCTGCTAATCCAAGGAAGCTCCTGATCTCTGCTACTGAACTCGGGGTAGACCACGATTCAACTGCTGAGATCTTCTTCGGGTCTACCGAGACTCCATCTCCTGTAATGACATGCCCAAGAAATTCAACCTTATCAAGGAAGAATTCACACTTCGACAACTTGCCATACAACTTCTCCTTCCTGAGAATCTCCAGAACAATCCTCAAGTGCTGCTCATGCTCCTCCGGGGTCTTCGAATATATCAGAATGTCGTCTATGAAGACTACCACAAACTGATCCAGGTACTGATGAAATACCTTGTTCATCAGATTCATGAACACTGCCGGGGCATTGGTCAACCCAAACGGCATCACCAAGAACTCGAACTGTCCATAACGAGTCCTGAAAGCCGTCTTCGGGATGTCTTCCCTCTTTACCTTCACCTGGTGGTACCCTGACCTCAAGTCTATCTTCGAGAATACCTTCGCTCCGCTCAGCTGGTCGAACAAGTCATCAATCCGCGGCAACGGGTATTTGTTCTTGATAGTGAGGTTATTAAGTGCCCTGTAGTCGATACACATACGTACCGACCCATCCTTCTTGGGTACAAACAGTACTGGAGCACCCCATGGTGACGAACTGGAACGGATAAAGCCTTTGTCCTGCAACTCATCCACCTGCTTCTTCAACTCTGCCAGTTCACTGTTGTTTACTCTATAGACGTGCTGAGAGATTGGCTCTGCTCCTGGCACTAAGTCTATAGAGAACTCCACATCTCTGTCCGGCGGCAACCCCGGCAAATCCTTTGGAAAGACATCCAAGAACTCTGCAATCAACGGATGTGGTGGCTTCTGCTCTTCTACCAAAGTCCCACAGAAAACGCCCTCGCTCTGCTCTGCTCCTCGGACGAACTCGAACTCCGGCTCTCCTGGTGTTTGAAATAAAACTCTGCCTCCACGACAATCGATACTAGCGTGATGTCTACTCAACCAATCCATTCCGAGTACTATATCGTAACCCGGAAGTGGCATTACAAGTAAACATACACTCAGCTCACGGTCTCCTATATAAACCCTCTGGTTCTTGCAAACATCACTGACCAGGATGATGCCACCCCCGGTCGTGATCTTGCAAGTCCGCGCCAACGGTTCAGACTCAAGACGATGTCTCAAAGCAAAAGATACAGATACAAAGCTATGAGATGCACCAGAATCAAATAAGGCATGAGCTGAAAAAGAATCGAGTAAGACTGGACCTGATATCACGTCTCCGACTGGCTCTGACTCCTCCACGGTCAGGGCAAAAGCTCGCCCCTGATGTGCACCCCTCTGCTGGTGCTGGTGCTGCACGAACTTCTGCTGCTGGGGCTGTAACGGAGGTCCTCTCGGCTATCCCGCCGGATGTCTAGCGGGTATCCTCTGGATAGGGGCTACATCCTGAACTGTCCGAGCTAAGGTCTTGGGGCAATCCCTCAACTGGTGATCTGATGAACCGCAAAACAAACACTGATCGAGCCTCTTCCTGCAAACGTCCCATCCGTGCCCTGCCTTCTTACAGAAGGGGCAAGCATGAGCTGTCTGAGCTGGTCTCTGCATCTGGTACGTCTGCTGTACATGTGTTCGGTTAGGCGCATTGGACTGCTGCCTCTGCTGCTGGAAATATGGCTTCTTCGCTGGACCTGTGCTGCTGCTGCCCCCATAAACATCTCGGTCCCTCTTGTGCCTCCCACTCAGGTCTCTCTCGACCTTGCGAGCCTCCCTCAAGATGTCGGTATACGTCTCGTGGCTCGAAGAAATGAGAGCCTTCACTTCCCAGTTCAGACCCTCTCTGAACCTACTAGCCCGGTTCTCTGGGTCTCTCACCATATAGTCGGCATATCTGCTCAACCTACCAAACTCGGCGGCATACTCCTCCACCGACATGTTCCCCTGATAGAGGTTCAGGAACTGTCGCTCTAGGTCAAGTCTCTCAGTAGGCGGGAAGAACTTCCTTCTGAACAGGTCCCTGAACTCTCCCCATGTCAATCCTGGATCGGCGATCCGTGGCTCATTCCGGAACCACGTGCTGGCGATGTCCATCATCTGTAATCCCGCTGCCTCCACCATCAGGTCCTCCGCAAGACGGGATAAGCGCATGACGCGCTCCATGCTCTCCAACCAATCATCCGCATAGATGATGCCCTCTGTCCCCTTGAAAGGCCAGGGATCCAACTTCTTGAAGTCCTGGATAGTGTCGGGCCTGGGCTGTACCTCCCGTGGCTGTGGTGGTGCGGTCCTCTCTACGGCGGTGATGGCCGCCTGGTGAGCACTCTCGATGCCCTGTCTCATCACCTCAGTCTGTCGGTGCTGCGCCTCGGCCTGGGCCCTCTGGGCCTCCATCATCATCTGGAAGAGTGCAAACAGCTGGGTAGCATCAGCTGGTACTGGCGGTGGTGGCGGAAGATCCTCGGGAACAATTGGAGCAACCATCGGAACCGGGGGAGGAGCACCCCCTAAAGCGGCTGCTGAGACTCCCACCTGGACCGGTGAGGCGATCCTCTCGAAGGAAGATGTAACGGTAGCAGCTGCTACTCTATCCACAACAGGCGTGGAAGTAGCTGAGGAAGCTGCCGCTGCTCCTGAGCGATAGAATCTGACCTTCGGAGGCATCCTGAAGTCAGATTGAAAATACGGAATCAATTATTGAATATAATGCGATATCATCAAAGAAGGACAGAACTTAATTCAAAATGAAAGACAATATCAAATAGATAAAGATTTGTAGAACAAAACATTGGAATTTTTCCTAGTTGTGATTGAGTAACTCTCAGCCTAAATCCTGTATCCTAAAGCAGGCTCGTAGCAATACTCTAGTCGAGCACAACTACGATATCTATCTAGACCTGCATGGGCCACCACTAAAAACGTGTCACGACCCGCACCCTGATATTCGGGCACGAGTACGTGGTTACGCCCAGCCTACGCCGCAGAATCGGCGGTAGAACGCTGTCTGGGTCATTTCTAACTATCTAACATCTCAACAATATAATATGGTACCTGTCAATCATCTCAACTCCAATCGGAGGAGCAATATGGTATCTCACAAATATATCAATCTCAATCACAAAACAAACTAAGGAGGAAATAATGCACGAATGGAAAATAGCGAAGGAAAGAAGATACAAACCACAATAAAATAAATAGTACAACTGTGAATCTCCACAAAATATAGTCTAATACAACATCTAAACAAAACTAGACCTCCTCGGTCACTGGCACTATGTCCTCTGGCTCTAGGAAAGTGTCCTCTAAAGTCTCACCCTCCTGAGGTCCATAATGTGTGGGACACAGCTCCTCTAGCCAATCATCTGGAAAAATATATCCAGTCAGGATTGGAGCGAAGTACATACCTCTGAAAGCAGTTCCAATAACATAATCGAGCATATATAACAAGCAATAAAAAAATGATACAAGATGCACAAGTAGGAAGAATAAACTGTACAAGTGAACAGGCAATAGACACAATAAGCTGGAAGTAAAATACAAGAATGACTGCAAGTAGAGAACAAGAAATACTAACTATGTGTTTTAGAGTGAGAGTTCGTTATGTGATCGGTTTAGGTTGCACATGAGGTATATAGGTAACTCCATTATACGTGAGGTATATAATCGACATGCACATGAGATCAAGAGGGCTTTGATCACATAACCAACTCCTACTCCCCCTCCCCAACCAATACTCATGGATCCAATCACGACACGTTACGTACATGATCACGATAGTCACACTAGCACACGAAATAGTGGATGCACAAGAAGCACATGAAAGTCAATACCCGATGTACACGATGAAATACATGTCATTGGGTACCCGTTGCACACGGTAGGGGATAACACCTCCTGACGGGATCCATAAAGCACCAGTCCGTAAAATCACTGTGTCAGGAATCAATGTATACTAATCTAGAACATGCATATATACAACATTATGAATTGAAAACAATCAGAGAAATGTACTCGCCTGAAGTCCTGAGCAAAGTGTGTCTCTCAATGCCCAAGCCGGTGTCTCTCAACCAATATATGGTATGTTGTATCAATACAAGGTTCAATGATAAAAATAATTGAAGTTGAAGAAGTTCTAGGTTAATACGCCATTTCTAAGTCAAACCAAAGTATTTCTAGGTCGCAAGAGTCTAATGCTAGTCACTAAGTCAATACACTATGAAGCTATGCTATACTAGCTAAGCTAACACACCACGGTGCAATCAAGAAGCCGTATCCTAAGATACGCAGATTTTCTAATATGAAAAATAGTTTATATTTATATATATAAGTCACAATAATAATATAATAATATCTCAAAACAAATAATTATGATACTTTGGCCTTGTGCCAATGCGTATCGCAAATACCCCGACACTCAACCTCAATACCCTGGGGTATCGACCCATACCTTGGTGATACTTTGGTATCTCAAGGTAAACTAAAACTAAACACAATAGATATAAATAGATATCCCAAACTAATATGCTAAGTATACACTAATATCTTAAACTAATTAACCAATACCTTAACTAAAAACTAATTGCTTTCTAACAAGTATACTACTAATATTTTACTTATACTAATATACATATCTAACATAGTCCCTAGTACCTCTACTACTCACTAACCTCTAGTATACATAGTTATAAATATACTAACTACACCAATACCTACCTTGATACCCAAAACCTTGGCATAATCTAACTAGCTAACTTCTCCAATGTATAATCTGATGTTGCTGCTTCAGTTGCTGTGTCTGCAGGTAGGTGTGTTCAAGTCAATCCTTGCTGTGTTCAGGTAAGTCTTCAGTTTATCTCTGTACTGAAATGTGCAGTTCACAGGTAATCCTCATACATGCTGTGCACATTGCTGTGAAATGGGGACTGCACTTTGCTGTGCAATGGAGACTGCAGGAGTATCAGTTCTGAGTTCAGTCTGCTGTGTTCCCCTGCAGTTCTTCAGTTGCTGTGTGTAATCCTTGCTGTGGTCAGCAACAGTCCCTTGCTGCCCTTGCTGTGCCAGTCCCTTGCTTCCCTTGCTGTGCCATTCCCTTGCTGCCCTTGTTGTGTTCAGCAACTTGTTGTCTTCAGTTCAGGATCTTCAGTGTTGCTGTCTTCAGTGTTTCAGTACAGGTACTTCAGTCTAGGTGATATTCAGTGCAGGTGACTGTGCTGTTGATCCTTGAAGCCACTGTGCAGTAGGATACTGCACAGTCTTCTCATTAGATGTGCACTGTTTGCTGGTAATCCCCCCTCTTTCTCTATGCACTGATGTGCACCTTATAAACCACAGGGCAGATTTCATTGGGACTGTGCTCAGCTGCAGTCCCTTGTTCGAGCTACTGAATATGCAGCCACTTGTTGCACCCTGTTGTTCCCCTTCTCTTTGCACACAGTGCAGATGCTGCTGTGTATGAAGACCCTGCCTAAAAGCTCGCTCACTCACACTGATCACACAATGCACAGCCACTAAAATCTCTAAGTATATAACTATATATATATACACACATATAGATATCTAACCAAACATAAATATATATCTATATAGATGTAAACTAACACATGTATATAGACATATACCAAATATCTAAATGCATATAAACACAACCAATATGTAGCTATCCCCATATATATATATATATATATCATATAAGCCAAATACATATATATATACCTATAGATATTAATACATATAGCTATATACACCAATATATATATATACACACACATATAGATTAATGTAGATACTCTATTAAATACACATAAACACCAAAAACCCAAAGTACACTATTATATGCTCCAATTAAAGTATAGATAGCATATACAAATATATTTACATATGTATGTATAGTACAAAAGCCAAAAACACAAACACATGGGGTGCACCGCACCCGTATCACACTTTTCTATGATACGCTTGCGACACGGCCCCCAACTCACAACCAAATGTATCCCGGAGGACACGTACAAGCCTAATACATATATTATGAACAATACATATATAAATTAGAGTGTCTACGTGTCCGTGTCGCTATATGATATGCACATGGCCCCGTGTCGGAGGAAAACCCCCAAAATCGACCGTTTCGTCAAATTGACGAGATTCGGCCCACACGTATCCAATTGTGGACACGACACAAGCTACAAACAAACAATCAATGGTCAATTAGATCTATTAGATCTATTGACAAATACTACATGTGCCAATTTCGGAATTCCCCCAAAATTGGCACCAAATTGGACATAACTACCACCGTAGGTCTCCAAATGATTCCAAATCAAATCCTATGGGTAACCTATGCATGTGGGGTGGTTTCTCATGGTAAAACTCAGATCTAAAGCCTATAGGAAGGGGGAAAACTGATTTGTACCTATTGGGAGATGGATTCCCAATGAAAAGTCCCAATTGACAAGTTGCTCTTCTCCTTGTAGATCTTGGCCTCCTCCTCCTTGTTCCTTGCTCCTTGCTTGTAGATCCTTGATGTAGAGGCTTCAATGTTGAATTTAGAAAGAGATTTGAAGAGAATTGATGGTGAATTGATGGGGAAATGATGGGGAATTGGAAGGGGAAAAACTAGATCTAGAATTTTGGGGAAGAACTAAAATGAGAGCACTCTCTCTCTTCTCACTTATGGCTGGACAAAAATCCTTCCTCAAGCAATGTACAAAGTCAAAAATACCCCTTGGGGCCTCTCATGAAGAAATAATTAGGGAGGGAAGGTTCTAGTCTAATGGTTCCACTAATTAATCATGTTTCCTAATCCATGGGCCTAATTCATGGGCTCAACTTAGACTAGTCCAAAAGTTTGTTCATGTCCCCTAATTAAAAGGTTAGGTCCACTACACAAGTCTAAAATAAGTCTACACTAGCAATAATTAAAATAAATAAATTAGTCATGCACAAATATTAATTATAATAATTCTAAAATAATTAATACTCAAGATAATTACCAAACTACCCTTAGATGGAAATGTGAGGGTGACAATTTTCTCAGGATCATCAATTATACGAAGATATTTGTTTAGAATATGTGGACACAGAACATCAATTAGCAGACATCTTTACTAAACCTTTAGCTGAAGATCGATTCAACTTTATCCGTTGAGAATTAGGTCTTTTGGACTTTGATAAAATATAAGAATCATAAGATGCTTTACAAATTTTTCGTCACACTTTTCAAAAAGTTTTGAAAATTTTGGATACAAGTCGAAATGGCCCTTCTGTCAAAAAGGTGTAAATAACCTTAAGCGACACGATATTTAAGTATCTTCGGACTACCGCTAGCTGGGATCCGACCTCTACAACTACTCCGAGATAATTTAAACTCTTGAAAATGTACGATTTAAGTTCAACACTTATTATTATGTATTTATATCAAGTCAAGAAAATTATAATATCGATTAAAGTTACATTGAGATTCTGGAAATAAATATCAATAGAATTCGGACCGAACTCGGTTAGTTTTCCAAAATATGCTATGTCATTTAATTCTCTTCCTAATTTAGGTTTTTGCTACTCTATCTATAGATTATTTTGTTGCTCATTCATTCAGACCAACGATAATCATCCCAACTCCACAAATAAACTTAGATTTTTCTCCTACATCCTCTCCCAATGACCCCTAAAAGGAAAATAGATACCTTTTCCGACTCTCTTTTCTGTCTCATTATGCCAAACATAGGAGAATTCGACGATTTTACCTTTCGAAGCCTCAAAAAATTAAATGATTGGTTTAATGACTTCTCCAAGAGACACATCTGTTTTGGCCATCCTATTAAGTTTTTTTTCCCAACACAAAGACTATCTACCTATTCTTCAAAAACTTCAACTTAAAGAATTTGTTATGACCCATACTAATATTTACACCAATGTTATTCAGATATTCTATTGTAACTTAACATATGAACATGATACTATTTCATCTAGAGTTAATGGCATTCCAATTGAATTCGGTGCGAATGACTTGGGTGAAACCTTACGCATTCCCGCTGATGAACAAACCTTAGTCAACATCACTCAAGTTCAATTCGACCATGGCTTAACTTTAGATTCTTTCAAAAATATCCTTTGTCACCCTCTTGAATGTCCACTTGGAAAATTTTATTCTAGATACTTGAATGGTCACTTCTTTGAAATGCATAGTATTATCTTTTCAACTTTTCTACCTAAGAAAACTTACTTTGATGAGGTATCTTATCTAGAAATGTCAACTTTATATCACTTGCATTTTGGCATTAACTTCAATGTTCTCTAGATCATCTTATCTCAAATAGTTCAATGTCGCAAGAAAGGGCGTCCACTACTATATGCCATGTCCTTGCCAACCATTTTCAGCTATTTCGATATTCCTTTGGATACGTGTCCAAATCTTGAGGAACCTTTATACCTCAATAGAATTCGGCAAATTGAGCCAACTATCTTCTACCTTATAACTCATCATCAAACTCCAACACTCATCATGTTGATTACGTCCTCCCTGTTGATGAACAACTGTAAACCTTAGTCTATTTTTAATCTGTTGTGTGATCGCTTCCACAATAAAGATATACGCAATCGTGCTACTGATCATCATCAAACTCTTCAAACTCAGGCTCTTGGCAGCACTTTGATAGACATTCAGTACACCCTATCGAAGCACCCAGCCGGACCTTTTTCGATTCTCCAGAATCAGAATCAACAAGAATTTCGTATTGATCACCCCTATGTTTAGCGATATTTGGATCCAGCTGATGCCTTCTTTGATCCAAACAGAATAGTTGAAGATGAAGAAAATAACGACTAGTTACTCAATGAATTTAAATGTTTAAAAAGTTTACTTTTAGATGCTCTACTATGATGTTTCCACTACACATCTACTTTTGTATATTTTTTTTCAAATAAATAAAGTTTAATGCAATTTTTCTTTTGTCATTATATTTCATCATGTATACACTTTACTCTCTTATTTTTCTTGTTATCACACCAATTTTGGGGGAGCATGACATTTCGATCAAATGACAACGAAGGAGAAAGACATACATGATACTAGAATACAAGATGATACTTGACAGATGTTGTTTTCAGCATATCAACTGCTCCACAGTAATGGGGGAGCCTTGCATATCAAAGACTTGCAGTACCATTCATAGTTTGTCAATTATCAAAATAAGAGAGATTGTTGGCCCATCCGGTCTCAGTCAACTTGATTTTGATAGTTAACTAAATCATGCATTGATATGTCACGATCTGACGCCTCAACATTGCTATTACATATCGTCTGTATTTCGTCTATTCAGATGTAATTCTTTTGTTTATTTGAGTCTAGGACTGATGTAAGCTGAGTCGCACTGGCAAATCCTAAATACCTATACCCAGATACCTAGTCCACTCAAATAAACCAAAGAACCTATCCACCAAATTAAGCCACATTCATTTATAAAGTCTACCATACTTAGAGACCGAACTCGGGCCAAACTCGTGTCGAACTCGGACCGAACTCGGTTACCCTTTTTGGTATAAAATTAATAAGTTAAATAGCTCATGATTTCTTGGCCCAACGATTGGAAATTTGAATTAAACCCCATCCTAATTCTGGCCAAACTCTGTTTGCCTACACCTTATAAATAGGATTGGAATTCTTCATTCTTACTCACTTAACCATTCTTTAGTCTTCTATCCTATTGTGAGCAAACCTCTAAAGCCTTAACTTTTCCATCTCAAAGAGCAACTCCCTAGCCTTCCTAGTGCCAAGTACGTTCTCGGTTTAGAAGTCTTCAGAGTTGTAAAGAGCTCTGTTCCATCAGTTACTCTCTCTCTCTCTCTAAGCTGTGAAGTTGCGAGACTTCAGATCAAACCTCGTGGTGTAAAGAAGTGGCAAGCCTTCGGATCAAATCTTGTGATTTGCTATTGGTGATTATAGTGGATAAAACTTCGAGCATGAGTTTTCGGGACTGGACTAGTCCTCTCAGAAGAAAACTAGTATACATCTTGGTGTTTGCGTTTGCTTTATCTCTCTACTTTACTGCTTTACTTTACTGTCTTCATATACACTGTTAGTTAGCAACTGCCTTCATTCTGATAATCTTAAATTGGGTAGATTATACCGCTGCATCACCCCCCTCTAGAGTTGCCTCACGGTCCTTCAGTCTAGACTTAGAATGGATTTATGGGATTCTATCAAACATGCTTAAGGAGATAGACTATGCGAATTGCTAGGCTTGTCATGCATCTTGGATATATCATGGAATTGACTGAATTGACTCAAACTATGTACAAACAAACGTGTTAATGTGAGTAGAATGATCTGTGCTCGATGTTTAGAAATCTGAGTGAAACGAGCTAGGATAGAATATCCCGTACAAAATGAATAATGGTTTGACCTTAGAAATTGGGGCAAGCATCGTACGACGAATTTGCACGATGAATCGTGTGCTTGAACTTATACCTATGACCTTGTGAGCTGACCTAGTAATTAGGCAGATGACCCTGTGCCGAGTGAAAGAACTTATTTGACCGACTTTAGCATATTGCTAGAACAAGTCATTGAACTGGGGCATCAAGACTTAGAGTTAGACTTGGAACTGTATATTTGTGTTATGTTTTACACGATGGACATGGACACTAGTCGGTAGATCGGATAGATAGTGCTTAACGGTAGTGTAATGCTTGGTTTGAGTGGGATTGGAATGACTTGGATTTTATTGACCATGTTGGAAGTATCATTGTGATTCATAAGACGAGAACCCTTGAGATTTTTGCAAGTAGCATGTCTGAATTCACTAATCGCTAAGTTTGGTTGAATACATATGTTTGAGGGACACCTTGAACATCTGCACGATCCAAGACTCAATGATATATTAAACTCGAGTGCAAAGACTTTGCTATCGCTAAGTTGGTTGATATGCATATGTTTGAGGGACGCTTTGAATATGTGCATGATCCAGACTCGCGATATGCTGATCTCGAATGGTAGTGCAAGTGAATATGTTAGATTCACATGAACGAGTATAACAATTTGGATAAGTTTGCCTCAGCCTTAGATAGTCATTCATGATGGATTGTAACGTACCCCGCGTTAAGCGATATATGTTTCGCGCTAAGGCACAGTAGAGACCGAGTCGGAGCTTTGATTGAATGATAAAGTCATTCAATAAGATCGACCCAGCATACACACGACACGGTATAAGGAACGAGTATAAAATTGTGTTCTAGCGGATCTAGTGGTACCGATTGTTATGCTTGAGATAGATTCAATAGTTGCGATAGAACGGTTTGCGCTCAAGAAGTCTCGAGGATAAGACTTTTTCTGAGTGGTGTATAATATAACGACCCATTCCGTTTAAGCGGACAACCGATTCAAATGGCGCAAGTGCAACGATCCGACCCATTTTGCTCAGCGAAAAGACTCCTTTGAGGCAAATGATTCCAGACTTGGACCTTCAGGAGTTCAGACTTAGACTCTCAAAGGCTCGCTCGGAGTATCGCTCGACCAAGGCGAATCATCGCTAAGGTGGGTGGCTACGATGAACTTCTCTTTGCTTAGCCAGCACACTTAAAATATGGACGATACATGCTAGTCGCTAGGTGAATCACCCATGCATGCTAATAAAGAATACAACGCACCTAGCTAAGGGAATAATCCCATCTTATATTGCTTGTGTTAGAACATGAAAATAAAACTTGGCTTATGATTAGACCCTCGCATGCTACTTTTGCTTCGTGCAAGTAGACTCCGCTATGCATCGAGTAAACTGTCATATATTTTTCGTAGTGCATTACTTCACTTGTTTACACTGCACGCCCAAAGATTATGTCGCTCGATAATATCCCTGTACAGCTTCATCCTCGCACTACCCCTTAGACCCATGCTAACGTAAATGCTTATGTTTCAAATATAATTGCATGGTTGCCTGCTTATATTGTAACTTGTACTCGTTGCCTCGTTTCAATGCTTGTCACATAATTTTATGCCACAATCAAGTAGACACTATTTTCCCTTGCATTCATCCAATTCACCGGAAGACTATCTAATAGTCGTTCCGTGCAAGTATGAACATGAAAGTATCCGGGACCGTTAGGTCACTAAGGCATCTCCGAACCAGGGGATTGCACCATGTAAAGTTTAACTCTGAACGAGAATCATGTCAAGTAAAGCAAGAAACACAGCTCGTGGAGCATACTCGTTCTGAACAAGAATAAAGAATTTATATGTCATGTCATGAATCCCGTAAATCTGAGACCCAAGACTTGCATATCGCGAACTACTTGTACACAAGATATTCATGTTCAGGTTCCTGCGGACGGTCGTCGGGACACCGAGGCCGATCCGATTCAAACGAAACTTTCGAATAGCCGCATGGTAGTGGGCGGAATGGATGGAACGTCACCTTGGCCTCGCGTTGCACTACATACCGTCCCAGGCGATGGTGGCATGTAGAGACTCATACCTCACGCATCTAATATAGTCCCGAGACTATAACTCGTCCTTTATGGCTATGCCAGCGACTCCTGTTCATATAGATAAGTCATCCTCGCTTAGCGGCAATCCGCGTGAAAGTCATTGCATCGTGCCTAGAAGTATGGAATACTTGAATGGATATGAGTATAACACACTTATACATAATTGAACACTTGAACATCTTCTGCAACACTTCTGGATAATCCATATAACCCGTATACCTGAAACAACACCTCGCCCGTGATAATTGTGTTTGCTTATGCGATTGTCTCTAGATTTCATTATATATATACCCGTGCTTGGTTTAACTTGGTTTTCCTTGGACAGTAAAGGATGGATGGTAAGTTGGTAAGTCTCGCCGTGTTACTCTTATATCGCACGACACATTGCCATAAAATTGATCCTAAGGCAAGACTGGAAAGCTAACTTAATAGATGGTGCACGGAACCTTTATAACGTGTTTGAATTTGTCGAACGGGCGAGAAACCTCTCCACCAGTGCATTCATGTACTGATAACCCACCAGATTGTTTGCAGGGTACGGGAGAACCTCGTTCGGTGCAAAAAATTTCTTCGTACGTGCTAAGGCGTTGAGTTCACTCTGAAGCCTTAGAATGTTGCGTCCGGAACTGAAGCACATATACAAGACATAAGTTGGAACATCGCCTATGTATCATTCCACAAATTGTAGCTACTTGGCACACTTTTATTGTTTCAAGAGAGAGAGAGGACTTGAGCGACTTGTTATCTCGGCCTAGCGTCGCTTGTAACACTTGTTCAATATCAATAAAGTGCTTGGTTTACTTCTATACTTGTGTTATTCAATGCTTCCTCTATCGACGACTCTGTGAACTTGTTACCAATCGTCTGTTCGTTTCTTATTCCGCTATATTCAGACTATCAGTGCGACTCTGTGGCTTAGGCATTTTACCGCCTGCTCGAACCATGGCCTTGCACGGGCGCAGCTTGTGCTCGTGCGGCGAGCGCTGGCGCGGTGATTCGCGCCTAGCGGGGACGGCAGATTATCTGTGGGAGATCGGGGCATGACATATGCCTCGACAATTGTTTAGAACTTGGGATTCTCTCTTAGAGATCGTCACACTCAAAATTCGTTGTAGATTGTCTTGGCAATTGTTTAGGACTATGGTGATTTCACAGTACCAACGAGAAGCGAGCATGTGGTGGCTGATACAACGGAATCCCAAACTTAGATATGTATAAGTAATAAATTTGTACAACTGTATCTTTTTGGTAAATGCAAATCTTAAATACATAGTTCTTAGTTGTAAAATATTCGGAAAAAATATAAATTTTTGTAATGTAGGTACACTACCATTGAAATTTATTTGAAGTTTTTTTTTTCTCATTTGTCCCATGTGAAAATAAGAAATGAAAAAATTAACCAAATGAAATGAGCTTTTCTCATGCTCAAGTAGGGGATTCATAAAAATGTAAAAAGACTACTAATTGAGGAAGAGACCTAAAGACAAAATAAACTACCCTAGATGTCGACAATCCTTAATTAAATAATTCTTAAAATACAAATAAAAATCATATCTAAATCCTAATCTAAATTGGACTTGGAATTAAAATTGAATTCAGGAATGGTCACGCATCAATCTTTGTGGCTTTGAATGGTCTAATTATCCACGTTAAATTTAATCGAATTCAAAGTAAAAAAAGAAGAAGTTATCTATTAATTATTCTTAACATGTGCCCTAAAGGCACATGTTAACAAAATCCGACAAAGAATGAAAATTATGTCAATGGTGATGCTTGGAAAGCTATGATATTTGGATTCTGTTATGTGCGATAAAAGTGAGTAGCATTGTTATTGAATTTAAATAGTAAGGGAGGTTGGTACATGAGAATTTTCAGGTAATTTTTTTTCAACTAAATTTGGGATGGAAAATCCTTACTATATTGGATTTAGATTATAAAAATATATTTCGAGAATTATGAATATTCAGACAAATAATTTATCCATAAAATATGAAGAATAGGAGGGTATCTTTTTTTTGCCGGACAAAACAAAAAGTTTTTTTTTCTATACTATTTTTATTTTATTTTCATTTTTTGTTATTTTCATTTTTATCCTTTTTTATTTTTATTTTCATTTTTTATTCTTTTTGGATTTTTTTTAAGAATGACTTTGTTTTGTTTTTAATTTTGTTTTTAATAATTTGTTGTTGTTTTTCCCCTCAAAATTTATTTTTATTATTAATTTTTTTTTTTCATGAATATAGTCACCAAACATGATAATATAAATTTTCAAAAAATTTAATTACTGGATATAGAATATTGAATTTTTAGCTATATAGTATTCCGCATACCAAATTCCTCTTAAATTTCGGCATAACCTCGACAATGGCAATAAAAAACTTCAACAGAAAATATTTGAGGATGAAGCAAAGAGGAGACGAGAAGTAAAATTAGGATTTATAACCATCCAAATTTTATCATCCAAAACTCGATTTCTAAATTACACTAATTGAGATCAAATTAAAATTTACATACAGCAACACTTGCTACAAGTGAAATTGCCAACCTCATTTTACCTTTGTGTTTACAAGTCTAGATGCAGAAGTCAAGTGCATGTTTTGGTTGGCTACAAAATGAAGTTGCTACTGATAATTTGCAGAGCCGCAAATGCACAATGCTGAAGTAGATGTTGCAAGTAAAGCTGCATACATTTAATATATCAGCATATACCAAAAATTCCTAAACATCTCTGCCGAGGAGTAAACCATTGGCAAGCATATGAACAATATATATTCAACAACGAATAAAAGGGGCCACATGAACAAAAAGACAATGTAATCCTATACTCTCTCGCCCTTTGTCAGGTTTTCCCTCTCCTTTCCAAATTTGGGATAAATTGTAAATTGATCTATACAAGAAGGATGTACTGAATATAGCATGGGATAACCACAGTAAAAATGGCTTCAAGATCCCTCTCACCCCCCCCCCCCCCCCCCCCCCCCCCCTCCCCTTCATTGCCTCTTTGCCAATTGTTCCTGAGTCCCTTCAAAATCTCTCCCGAACCACATCATATTCATGACAGCTAGCACCACGGGAACCACGATCACCAATAGATAACCAAAGGTATGCATCTGTGTGATCTGAGATAGGTATATGAACAGAATATTGAGATGCGTAAACATATTTCAAAAACGATATCATTTTGCTCGACTGGAGGGACGAAGTACCTTCTCATAGTGCATGTAGATGTGTAAAAGTAGTACATAAACAAAAGAATTCTCGCCACCTGCATCAAATAACCAATTTTAGTTACAAGTAAATTAGCCAGAATAAAACTATGACATACATTGACGAAAGGTTGGATAAATGAGAGTTCAAGAACCCTGCTGATGGTTGAGCTAAACTAAGTTTCTAGATTAGTTCATGCAATGCCCTGTAATGATGATTTCTACGAGTTTCTTCTATGGATCTAGACTCACAAACAGTACGAAACACTAAAGGCACGAACAAAGGATGTCTAAGCGAATAATTCAATCCTTGGCGAAGGCTACAGATTGTTTAGGATTGTTAAAAGTTTTGTCCAACGTTCACAAGACATGATAGAGTATTCAAAGAAATATGATACTGGTGATCCTCTGATTACACAGATGTTCCTTCTAAATACATAAGCAGAATATCTTTACTTACCAGCCATGCGAAGAACATCACGATACCATTAACAAGGTATGCATTCGATCTTTCATTCCTGCAGTATCAAGAAACCTTTATAAAGAAGAAGTTAGACATTAGGGAGCTTATTACAATGCAGGAATCTATGTACCAAACTAAAACTTTTCAGTAAAAAAATACATTACCATCTCAGATTAACACCAGGAGTGGTCGCCTCAGAGATAAGCACCATGTAAGTGTATAGCTGTCCTTCACACAGTCACCATGGCATAAGCTATCGCACACCAGAGAGAGCAAATGATGGAAAACCTGAAAGAGATCACTACAACATGAGTTGACATATTGAAATTTCAAACTCAATTTATAGTTGGATAATTATCAATGGTAACGGATGCAATTACAATGACCAGACTAGACTGGAATTAGAATATGAGCTTCCGGAACTGATATACCTCTCATAAAAATTTAATGTGTTGGTTATTTATTTGCTACTTCCATTAGCAACTAACACGATAACACATAAAGTTTGCAGCTAGGATACTTACATACTCCATTCCACCAATCAAAGGATATAACCAAAATATCTTGCCAGGTCCGCAAATGAAATAGCCAACTGATACCTGTTATATAGAGTCCATTAATGGAATACAAGGGAATTATAACATAATACAAATATACAAATCTAGGAATCCGATGTGATACTTTAGTAAATAGAGTTTCCTACCCCCAATGTTAAAACTAGAGAGATTTGAACTTCGAAATGTAACTAGCCCCTCATGCTGATCAGAATATAGATCTGAAAAGAACACTAGGTAAAGCGCCATAGTCGTGATGAAGAAAGCATGGGCACTGGACATACCCCTGCAGGAAAAAAGTCGATAAATATCAATAGCAACCCAAAACGAATAAGTTGAGAAGCTGCGTATTCTTACCTATTGTTCCACTCAATCCGTTGAATCTTTGTTAGAGAAGAATAGGCTTTGAAGTTGCAAGAACTGATTAACTGGTAAGGTCATACGCCTGTGCAAAATAAGCAATTAACAGGTTGCAAAACATTAGAACCCGTAAGAATTAAAACCTAAAAATGTTTTGATTAACAACATTTAGAAATAGCATGGGTGTCAACTCTAAGGGTTTTCAAGAAGAAATCAAATGATAAGAATCAGAGAAAGGTATTGGATTTGAGGAGAGAAGTGCTCAAGGGATTTTCTCTATTGCACCAATGGAGAAGAAACTCACTTTCACACCCATGACAATACCGTCCATCTTTGCCTTGCTCGCTACAACAGACCAGAAAGTAGAAACATATTTTATTATTTTTATATAACTAAAATAATAGTTACAATAAATACTAATCATCTCCATGACAATTGGCATATATGCAAAATGAACTTTCACCAATTTCATTCTTGCATCTAGCCTCCCTATCTACTCTCTAGACTAAGTTTCTGAGCTCCGTGTAAATAAGTTTCTTGTTAACCAATACCAATTTTCTGGGTTTGGTTGGTTGTTTGGATCCTTTTCTTACATCATCTCTGTTAAAGGCCATCTCCACTGTAACACTAACAAAAACTATATCCTTCTTTACAACTTCAAATCATCTTCGTTAGGCTACCTCCAATCCTAGCATGTCCTTACTGTTCCTCCTTACCGGAACCACCAGAGCATCTCTTGGTCTGTGCATGTCCAAACCACACAAAGGTTTCTCTTCCTTAAAACATTCACAGCACCCTCCACAATTGAGATAATAACTTGAGCATATATCATCTCCTATCACCTGCTAGTAAAGATATAAAAGTAACTGAATCCATGCATTATAATTTAATAGCGTAATGCTTCTCCACAATAATCTAGCAGCATATAGTTAAATTAATATTTTATGTCTCCTAATGCTTCTCCCACAATTATCTAGCACCTTCTCATAGTAAATTCTTGCATAAAAACTCCGTACAATCTTCTATAAAGATATATTTTAGTCTAACTCACTTGTTAGAGATTGCAGGTTCTCAGTAGTATGAAAACTCATGCTAATGGACAGTGCTAAATGACACCATTATATTATTGTACACTAGAGTACCTCTTGAGTAACAATGTTTTTTTTCCCAAAGATAAAACAACTAAAGAAGGATATCTTTGGTTAATGACAAGAAGCAGGAGTAATTTAGAAAAGTATCATGTTGAGAGATTACTTTTTATCGCTAGGATTAAAAAAACATAGATGTGAAGTTGCAAACAGATGAAATATAAGGATATGGTTAAATCAAATGCATCACTGGATAGTTGATTTAGCAAATATATTGAGGCATGGTATACAGTTATACTAATGAACTCAAAAAGCCACAAAAGCAATTACTTGAAAATTATTTGCAAATCATGAGTAATTATATGAAAATGGAACTGTTAGTTGCAATCATGACCAACAACAACAACACAAAGCCTTTATCCCAATTTTGGAGTCGGTTGTTTGAATCCTTTCCTTCCATTCAGATATGTTAAGGACAGTAACGCTAACAAAATTCGTCCTTCTTTAACACTTCGAACCATATTCGATACTAGGCCTACCTCTAGTCCTAACGGCTCCATTACTACTATAGTATTCGCTCCTACTTGCAGGTGTAAACTATGGTCTGCGTAGCACATGACCAAACCACCTAAGACGATTTTCTCTCTTCTTGTCCTCAATTGGCGTCACCCATAGTTATTGAAAGCGCAAGACACCACCGAGCAAAGTTATGTTCAGAAGTGAGGCGCAAGGCGAAAGTATAAACATCTCGCACACATATTCAAATAATGTAAAGTTTATTTTATAAGCCTATATACGTAATATGCATAGTTTATTTATAAAGCCTATATATATGTAATATGCATTACTTGCAAGTAAATGAACATTAAATTATTAATGATTTATTGTTTTCTTCTTTACACAATAATATAACTAATTAAATTTCAATGTTTTGTCACGTGAACCATAGGCAATATCATACTATCACTCTAATAGTGATACTAAGAATCCAAATTAAAAGGAAGATCGGATTTAAGTACTTATGCCAGTAAAAAAATGTATAATATGTACGAGTCGCACCTCGAATAGGCTTAAGCCTCGCCAAGAGGCCTAATGAGGCATAGGCATCATGAAGGGAGACTACCTACACTTACACTAAGGCGTTAAGGGATGAGCCTCGTGACCTTGCTCCTTGAGGCGCGTCTTAGGTGCATTTTTCACAACTGTAACGCCACCTCTAACTTTCTATGGATGCACTCATTTCTTATCATATCATTTAATGTATTGTAGTTCATCCATCTTAGCATTCTCATTTCGGCTACACTAACTTTATGGACATGTTTCTTAATTACTGACCTAACTTTCTTAATTACCCAACACTCTAAACCATAAAGCATGGATGATTTTAAACCAATCTTGTACAAGTTTTCTTTTAACCTCAGAGGTATCTTGCGATCACAAAGTATTCCATAAGCACTCCTCCATTTCAACCATCATGTTTTAATTATATGTATGACATTCTTCTCAATTTCTCAATTTCTCAATCTCTCCATGAGTAATTATATGAAAAATGGAATTGTTAGTGCTTGTAAGTACAACACAACATTGGGATTTCTATGCAAAATACCCTAAAGTTAAGACTCATTTATTGTATTTAAAGACACCACAAAGGAATTACTGACCGCCTTAAGTTTTTCCGAAAGATCATATGCCTGTATGCAACTTGTTCTAACATAACTTACATTTATTGCTTGGTAATACACAGAAACAGCTACCAGACTCCTGTAGCAAATTGCTCTTGATAAGAACACTTGCTGACTATCTGGTAAGAGAAACCGGTACATTAATCATTAAGTAAATGATATGTAATGGACATTTTAGAACACACATAAAACAATTAAAAGAAATCCTGACAAAGAGAACTTTCAAATACATGGCCATACAAGGGGAAGAAAAGGAAGTCATGCCTAAATGACACTGCAATATAATTAAGATGGTGCAGGAAAGCCTCAGACTTGCCATAATAATTTCTGATTCTAAAGTTGATTCCTCCGAGTAAAAAACAGGACAACAAAGAAAGCAGCAAAACATGATGACAGGAAGGAGCAAGAAAAGAGGCTGATGAGATGATCAGATAAAGATTGCCCAATAAATAGTGGGTGTACAAGGCATCATCAAGAATGAAGTCTTGATACACTCTTAACTCTGTCACAAAGGTCTCAAATAGCCTAGTATTGGTTAAATGCTTCTGCAGACTTGAACAACTAAATTAGGTTCACCTCCCAAAATGAAATGAAGACTTCACTCAACATCTAGTAATATGTTCCAAAAATCCAGAGCCTCGATTTGTCTGGGAGGAAAAGGCAACATGTTAACCCCTATAAATTTAGCATGGAAGTCATGGATAGCGTATAGAAGAGCCATTTGATATAAATTTCCCTTCTATCATGCCTACTTTACCTAGTTATATGAAACTTTGTAATATAAAAACTATAGACATCATTTTACAAATAGTTTCGAATGAACATCATTATGAGTCAAAATTTACAACTGTAATCGTAAAGACTGTTAAACCTATTTGCCCTTCAATTTTTTTATATCTCCAAATACAGCCTTATGAAAAGAACTGTTAAGAAACGAGTTCATAGTACAGACTGCTAAATAACTCTAAACCAACAAACAAGGTTAAGATGTCGGTTGTTTATATAAAATGAAAAAAAAAATTCACAATGTTGGCTAAAAGAATCTAATATAATGTCTTTGCTCATGACGATCTCCAACCCGAATAGGAATCTCTCTATTCAGCAACTAGTTTGTGGAAGATCAAGAAAGGATGCCTAAAATGAAGAAATGCCTGGTACCATAATGGTACCATACTATTGCAGACTAGGAAGCAAGGATACTCCAAAAATGTGGTTTGTGTCGTGTCGGAGACGTATCGGACATTCCACCGACATATCGGAGAGTCCTCACACTCGCACACTCCAAACTACACTAGACCGTACCAAAATAGGTGTCGTGGACTTACCATGTTGTACAGTATCGATGTCCGTGCAATATAGATTGCAGATGACTGAAGGCATTCTCCATATAATAAACTTACTACTTCAATGTAACTTATGGGTGCTCAAGTGTTCCATTCAGTTGCTCATAATATCCTCGCAGACTGCATTGTGTTTCCCAATGGAAGTTTTTATAACAAATAATTTTAGATATCAGACGACATCAAAATTAATAGAACAACAACTTTCCCTGTCGAAGTTGGTATTCTTCCCCAAGTTACTTTTGCCTGTCTACATAATGTTTCTATATTCTAATCAAAGGATGCATTCTAAAGTAATTTTTGCACTCAAAAACAAACAAGAGCAATGTGAGACATACCATCTTGCACATGAAAATGCCACAAAGCACGGAAGTGTAAGGAACAATTGGATCTGCTAGCAAGTAGTCCTTAACCAGTAACTCTGCGTGATACCTGTAGGACTTCATCGCCATTTAAGTGAAGTCTTGGAAACCTGCATCACATATGTATATTAACCCACATCTAATCAGTATAAAGCTTACAATATAAAATAGAAAAGCAGCAGAAACATACTGCAGAATAAATCATTCATAGACAAAACTTATACATAAAACGTGACTGAAACATAACAAGTTTGCAATCTTGCATAGAAGTTATATACCAAAAGATCAAAGAGTATTTTGTAACAAACATTTATTAGGATCTTCAATGTTGAAGAAGCAAATACTCAGAACTGTTGATGCATGTTTCACAATTAAGAGCCTTTAAATCATTCTTTTCTTGCAACCTTTTTCCCTTGGTAGAATATTGCAGTACTTTACAGGCAATCCTCTTATGCTTAAAAGCAAGGTTTGCAGTATCGGTATCAGAATCAGACCCTTCCTATGAGTATATATCGGCAGTTTTGGATCGGATTATCAGATTTTTTGGTATCGGAAACCAAATAATTGTTAATAACTTACAAAAAATTATACATTTAGGCGTAATTATAAGTATTTTCTGGTATTGTTTCTTAGTAGTTTTCAAATTGATTGAAATAATAGTCAACCTTGCTGATTGGGTTACAAGAGATAAATAAGTTTTTTTCATTTACATGTTTTTACAACCTTACTATGCTTTTACATCCTTGTTGGTTGGTTTCGTTCAATTTTTTCTGCCAAATTGACGGGGAAAGAGACCCCCAACGTCGGTATCGATAGAATACCAATAGAGGTTGGTATCGAAACATATCGAAACAGGATATGCCAAACCGTATCACTATCAGTCGACACAGCAATCTATGGTTAAAAGTTCACAAGGAAGAACACTTCCTAATCATTGCTTATTGCTAAGATCAATATTCTCTTGTAGCACTCAACATTTCTTTGTTTGCAATCATTTATGTTAAGGGGTGAGTCCTGAAGATATTTCTCACCCGAACACATCGGTAGATGAGGACGATTCACATCGCTTACATAATTTATTTGGGAAAACTATATTGCATTTATGGGCCTTTTGAGGCAAGATGCTAGATAAAATAGGATTACTCAATGGGAAGTGTCAAAAGTAAGCTATGTTTATGTGTCTCACTTTAAATAAGTCGTTTGAAGGATCTACGAGTAAGTGTCAAGAAAACTTGTGTGGCAAAAATGAGGATGCTAGATGGATTATGTGTATTCCATTGAACTTGAAAGACAAGAATCACAAGACATGAGTGTATTAGTGGGAAATAGTGGTGCCAATTCAAGGCGATGGAAGAAAATCATTTAAGGGTCTGGGACACGTGGACCAGATATCAACATATGCACTAGCTAGGAGTGGCACTAATTAGGAGTGATAGGTAATAAGTTAGAGAAGCTCCTAGAATTAGATGTAGACCTAACAAACTTGGATTCCCATAAAAAAAAGCATTATATTTAGTTCATCAAATCATGGAAAAAATAATTGTTCAGAAATCCATTTCATTTGTAACTAAGAAAAAGTATGTCTGTAAATAATGATTAACCATGAGCACCATCAAAATGTTATCCATTACATTCTACCATCATAAATTAACGAGAGTCAAGCCACCAACGAAAAACACATGCAAACCGGGCCAAAACATTGCCGCATTCAGATCTCCAATATATTACAACAGTACATAATGCATTTCTCCCAATTCCTTTTCAGATCTTCTATACAATAAACTAAAATGCATTTTCCTTTCAATGCGCAATTGCGCATAACTGTCCACCATAGCAGAAGAAATTATCAGCAATGTGTTCACTAAAATATGGGGTTATGGACTAAATAAAATAATCCAAACCTCATCCCTTTTCAATTCTCAATCTCATATATCCCAATCAAAAGATTGTGCACTCACATAATAGTCCAGCCCTCCCAATCCCATACATCTCAAGTCAACAATTTGACCATAGAGCAATCTATATCTCAGAATTTTTACTCAACAGAAACATCTCAAACTTTTAAGAACTTCATGGCATCAACATTCATTGAACAGTTTGTAATGGAGATCTAGTTATCTCCCATTTCCATCCCTGTGATATTAAGGCTTATTCAATGTTACCGTTCGGTAATTCCATTGTCTTACTTCTATCATTCCTCAAGAAACTAAGTTTCAAATATTCAAGCCCAAGTCTATCCCATTTTTGATACGTTCTATTCAAGGTAGTCAAAGGCGCAAGGCGCACTCAAGGCGCAAAGGGTCCAAATCGCCCGAGGCGCAAGGCGCACTTAAGGCGCGCGCCCGAGCGACACGAGGCGCAAAAATTATATATATATATATATATATATATATATATATATATATATATATATATATCTCGGATTTCTACATTGATAAACATGTGTGCTTCAAATTCTCCCATGTCTAGGTTGCAATCACTTTGAATTGAGTGGGTGAGAGAGAAAACAATAAAAAAAGAGTACACCAGTTCAAAAAATAGTCTAAAAACAGTACAACAGTTAAAAAAATAGTCTAAACATGTTATTTTTTCACAAGATTTTTAAGGCGCGCCTTAGTTATTCCAAGGCGCTCGAAAAAGGCGCACCTAGGCGCGCCTTAGGTGCGCCTTAAGAATTGTGCCTCGCCTGGAGTGCCCTGAGTCGCTGCCCCTGCGCCTAGGAGCAAGGCGCGCCTTAGGCGCGCATCCTTTGACTACACTGGTTCTATTCATCGAGTTCGTTTGAAATAATCACCGAACACGTTCCCGTGAGTTCGATCATCGCCGCCGTACGTGAAATCACCACGCCGGCGCTCCCGCAGGATAATCGTTCTCGTTTGGGACTGATTTCGAAGGTTATCGTTTTGAACTTGATTTCAAGATCGTTCTTCCAAACTCCAAGCCAAATCCATTATCGCTTCTCTCTTTCATCGAACCAAGATATTCATTTCCGGGCTAACTTCTATTCGAGCGATATTGTGTTCAAGTTTATTCCGTTTGTTTCAATCCGAAATCGCACGAGACCTATGAATCCGTTTGGACATTTCTAGATGATCCATACACCACTCGGAATTGAGTCATCCAATTATATCCTCAATCGTATTCGCATCAATCGTTAGCACATTCGCCGAGTCTTTCATAGAATTCATGCACGATACTTATGTATCGCCTAATAAATCTAGTCTCGTATATATTTTTCGTTGATAGTCATCCAAGTAAACCATATCTGATTTGTATCTTTCGACACAAAATACCGTTCGAGCTATTTCCCAAAATTCAAGTACAATTCTCTATATTCGCCTAAGCGATAATCTGATAATGTTTCAATCGGTTGTCATTCTAAGTCTGACTTATCTTATTCCTGAACGATGGCCCAATCTCGTTGCAACTTAGCTTGCACCAAAGTGTCTTGGCGCGCAATACTCAACACAACTTAACCGAAAGACTGTGTGCATAGCTAACCGTTCGGACAATATTCGATTCCGCACACTAACCAGTTGGGTAATCACGTATAGACATTTCGGGTTTGCACATAAGTCGCGATTCTAGCATGAGTCTAATCCCAAAGGGTCTAGCACAGGTCGGCACAAAGGCCTTAGCATCACAATTTCGTACAAGCAATCACATCATTCACATGCACATTTTGAAAGTATTTAGACTTATTGTTTGGAACATCCCATTGGGTCAACGAGAGAGTGTGTGCACATAACACACGAACGAGCTTTCGAAACAGAGAAAATTGAAACGAAGTCCAAAGGCATAGAGCCATGCTCTAAAAGAAGGTGGACTTCGACCACGCATTTTCCATTAAGAAATTCTTCTGGTCCCTGGCCCGTGAAGTTGATAAAATACATCATAGAGCTAGCTTTTGTGACACGAGAAGACACTCTTTGTCTTTCCTTGCATTGCACCAGTTCCTTTTGCATCTACGATCTGGATTCTTTAGGGTCTACTTGGTAATAGTACTTTGATCGGTTTTGATGGTTTTTTGAGCCGACCGTTTATGAAGTGCTAAAAAAAATCTTGTTTGGTATTTTTTTTTGAGTCACTAGTTTTGGTCAACTCAAAATCCCCCAAAATCAGTACAGTGTAATTTTGGATATCTTTATAAGCACCCCCAAATCAGAGTGTTTTGAGGGTTTCTATTTTTTTCTTCCATTTATATCCTTATTAAAAAATATAACTGCAACAAATGTACCCTATCATATATTTTTTTTCATCTTTGTTTCTCTTGATGTCTCATCTGACGGCTACTCCCTCCGAAATGTGAGTTTTTAAAATTTTGCGGTCTATTTGATGTGGTAGTGAATGCTTTGCTCTCAACGTTTATGATTTACTACTTGCCAAACAATTTTATGCTTGCAAATTATATGAGTGTATAAGGTACTGTTTGGGAGGGCAATGATATAATCTTTCTTCGGGAGGACTTTTGTTTATATATGTGCATATACGTAATTTTATTGTTTTAAAAACTCACAGAAGTTAATGAATTACCAAGGATGTGTTAGATTGGTTTAAAAATCGCTACTTAAAATCATCCAAAAACCGGACTACTCATAACCCTCATAACTGATATTTTAAAACAAGGTAGTCAAAGGCACAAGGCGTACTCGAGATGCAAAAGGTCCATATCGTCCGAGGTGCAAGACGCAGTTAAGGCGCGCATCAGAGCGAAGCGAGGGGCAAATATAAAAAATTAAAAAATATACAATGATAAATAAATTAGTAATATACGAAATAAAACCAAATAATATATTAAAACCAACAAAAATAAGTTAAAACATAACCAAGTGAACTAGCAGAACAATAGTAGTAGTCAACAAAACTAATAAGAGTTTGTATTATCCCTACCATACCTTTAGTAAATTTTAGTTTTTCTAGTTCAATTGTAACTAACTATTTGCATGAGGTATTGATTATCTCCAAGTCTCAATATTTTTTTTATAAAATAAAAAAACCATAAGGCGTGCATAGACGTGCATTTTCTTGGTTGCGCCTTGTAGAAAGGCGCACCTAAGGCGCGTCTTGGGTACGTCTGGAAAAGGACATCTTGCCTAGTGAGGTGCGAGGCGCAGCTGCTGCGTATTTCTGCGAGGCGCACCTTTGACTACCATGCTTTAAAAATATCTCATAACCGCTACCCAAAAATTGCCAAGCAGACCTTTAGGGGTTGTTTGGTTCGACGAAGTAGAGCAAAGTAAAAATCTGAAAATTGATATTTTGCGTACGCATTGCAGTAAAGTTGAGCGAAGTGGAGCAAAGTGAAAAATTCTTCGTTTGGGTGCTTCGAAGAAATGGAGGTTAGAAGTAAAAAATCATAAAGTTAGGTGTTTGGTTGGTTGTTGAAGTGAGTGAGAAAGTGTAACTTTTTTGTTGAAGTGACATGAATAGTAAATGTTTTTTTTTTAAAGTAAAGAGGAAGTGGTCCTCCAACCAAACGTGCGAAGTGAGAATAAGGATTTTCCACTTCCGTGCTCCACTTCGGAGGAAAAAAACTCCGATATCAAAACTCCGGTTTCGTGACGGACAAGACTTACTGTTCATGTCAAATCACAGTAAATATTGTCAGAAAATCCTCCAGCAAAACACGTGAAGTGGTCCAAAATCCGAATTTTGGCAACTTCTGCGAACCAAACAACTCCTTAACGTAAGCATGTATTTGATAAATGATGCCCTTCTTAGCCTAACTCTTCATTCATAAGCATTTCCAATAGGGGTCAGATAATCAACAGTAAGTCCCTAACAAATTTACACTACAAGTATAAACACAAGCAAACCATGCCTTGCAGAAAACATAATAATGTATAAAATGTTACAAGGGTACACAGAAAACGTGATCTACGATACACCAGCAATAGAAACCAACCCCACCCCCCAAAAAATAAAATAAATAAATAAATAAATAAAAACTGTAGCAACTCAGCGCCCAACAACAATGCGTACAAACACTATATGTCCCCAAATCATATCAAAGATGCAAAAAGGGTGTAATAATAACCACATCCCCAGATCTCAGGAAGGAAAAAAAAAAAAGAGAGACATGATCAAGAAAAGTAAGAAAAGATGGAGTGCCTCAGGTTTCCAAGAATCCCCAGACCAGGAAACCCACAAACTGTTAGTCAGTATTTAATGTTTTCTTTCCCATTTTTATTTATATTCCTATAGAAATTCAAGGGATTTTGTTGTTTATATGGAGATGAGAGATCTGACAGAAAAGAAAGAAAGAGGGGAGGGGGGGGGGGGGGGGGGGGGGGGGGGGGGGGGGAGTTACCTTAGGTTTGGCCTGGGAATGAAGAAAGCTTAATAGCTAGGTAAAACATCCATCCCACCCACCACAAATCAGAGAAAGAGAGAGAATGGAAATTGAAACAGCAAATAAGAAACACCACCTCCATACTCTAATATCCAATAAAACAAAAAGGAAAAATGCTAAGTTTACTACCGAATCTTAATATCTACTTATAACCCTCTCTTTCCCCTGCTATATGGGCCACATCTGGCCCCACCTCTCCTCCATTAAATGACTGTCAAGTGGCACTCCTGTCACGTAGCAGCCAGGTGGTAGACACCGGATTCCATATACCCCCCACCCAATGAACGGCCGTCACGTGGCCGTCATATGGCGGTTGTAAGAAGGATGTAAGCATTTGGTTGTAGGCATACCATTATTGAAAAAGAACAAAAAAAAACCAATGGAATGGGTATGGTATTCTGTACCAGATCAGATGGAACTATATGATCAGAAAAATAATTTTTAAAACAAAATTAATTGGTGGGACCTATAAATATATACCCATTTATATATACAAGTAAATTCAGGTACGTTGTACGTAAAATAAATATTTTTATAATATTGTGAAATAAATAGTTCAAAAATTTAAATATATTTGAATTAAAATTTGTTGAACAAAAAAAAAATTCCTTTGAATTTATTTTAAAATTTACTTCTTAAACATTTTTAATTTAGAATATTTTAAATATAATTTGAATATATTTGAATATGATTTGTTATGATTTTTTTTGAATTCTGGATATATGTTTAATTAGATGATATTATATAGTTTGTTTAAACATAATTTAAATTTTAAATATATTCTAGTATCCGGTGGTTTTTACTTTTTTTACTTGAGGAGAAAATAAAATTAGGTGGTTTTAAAAAAAAATACGTGAGAATAAAATTTATGATATACATACAGCTTAGACGGCTCATCTTTGAACCATTTAGAAGTCCCATTAATATATATATATATATATATATATATATATATATATATATATATATATATATATATATATATATATATATTTTGGTAAATTGATGGTTGATTACTAATATCTTTTACTTAAACAAAAAAAATAAGATTTTTCATGACCACCATAATATTATGTTTTATAAAAATGTTGCATATAAATGGTAAATTGTGAAAGTTATAAAAAAAAACTATTTTTCTAATCATGTTTTGAAAATAATATTTTATTCGTTAAAGTTATATGATATTTTGAATGTGTAAACTTTGAACATGAAATTGTAAGGTGGAAGTAAGCCAAGTTTAGCATTTTCATGTACTATCAAGAGTCGTATGTAGTCCGTTCCAAAGTTTATATGTTAGTCTTGTTTTGTTAAGCTGTTAGTGCACTTCTGCATGAGGATAAAATAATAGACTTTTCAATGCATAAAATTCAATGATATTGTATTTCGAGCTTTCGTTTGGGAAAGCGTTATGATAATGGTTTGCGACCATTGAGTGGATGGAAATAATTTTGAACCATTGTATTGCAAATTGTGATAACCATGAAATAGAAATGTGAGCTAAGAGCATAGACTCAGAAAATGTGAAGTACTAACAGGGTTTTTATTGCGCTCATTTAAGTTTTATTGTCATGTTTATATGTTTTATAGCTAGAGCATACACATTGACAACTTATGCACAATTTTTAACTTTTCTCGAATGGTATCCGGGACATCGGAACCGTGTTGACCTAGAAGAAAATTATGAATGTACATTCTTCTCGCTAGGAGAATAGTAGGGGTGCATTCTTTGAGAGAAAAAATGGCACGAGTACATGACTTCGAGATAGACGAGTACATGACTTTGAGAAAGAGAGAAATGACACGAGTATTAATAGACCTCCGGTAAGTTTGGCTTCATATTGGAGGGTTGTCGTAATACCGTAGTAGTCCAAAATGGTGCATCATCTATGGTCATCATGTAGTTAGGATGCATACTAATGACAACTGTTTTGCAGACCTAACTAATTAATGTAGGGATGGACTGGCGACGCCTATAAATATGATTTCTAATATTGCTATGCAGAGACGAAAAATACAAAGTCTATTATTGTATTCTAATCCCTGTCTTGTAGGAAAGGAAAGCTAGCCAAGGGTAAAATCATTAAGAGTGATATTTATTATGTTCCTAGATTATAAATTTGTTATGAGACTGTAGGAAAAGTAGAAAGATTATTTAATAATAGTTTATATTTTTATATGATTACTGTGCTGATTTTGGTAAGTTGGGTTAATACCACTCACCAGTACATTCCTCAATGTGATGATACCCTCTTTTACAGGTTCGATGAGTTACTCGGGCATTTTAAAGCGTTGGAATTTCCTTTGGCAATTGGAAGCTCTTATCTTGAAATATGTTCTCTTTGTAACAAAGGACATAATGTATGTAACATTGTTCACTGTAGTAGATTTATGAACTGTAAGCCAAGTTTGATATTTTCATGGGCTATCAAGAGTCGTATGTATTCCGCTACGAAGCTAATAAATAAAAAGATTATTTTTATTATACATGTTTGCTTCAATGTATTTGTTTATTTTCGATGTATTTGCATTATTTTGTGATCATTTATCAACTGTGCATATCCATGTCTTGTATAAGTAAAATTTAGACTTGTACGACATCATATCCATTGATGACTTATCGGTCTGCGGAACTGAGACGTGACATATTGGCTCTAAACAGGTTCATGATGAAGGGAAAATAAGATCATGAAGAATCGATACATAAGTGATAATTAGTTTTCATACGTTTAAAGTCCAGCGGTTGATCGTAGTATCATAGAATTGGAGAATAATAACAACGTCAGGATCAAGAGAAAAATAAAGCCCAAATCACATCGACTTTTCTTAACTAATATCCTTAATGGAAAATCGACTATTGAGCTCCTTATTTTAGACAAGCAAATATTATATTCCAAAGTAATCAAATATTTTCTTCAATATTTAGCCAGCTTGGCTTATATGAAAATACTGGTTGCGAAGCTTGAAGGATATATATTTCTAATCTTAATGAGAAGGTTAGAATTATAAGAAAAGGATTCATGAGCGGATGATATCACGCTCCGATTTTCGTAGAATCGATAGTCGTCCCCCGGGCGTGACGTCGTGAGTGCCTAGGTTGCGCAACGCATAATGCCAAGGTATTTTATATAACGAGCACACATTCAGAGTACACAAATAATTGAACAAAATGTTAAAATATGAAAAAGTTCTCTTTATTGATAATGAACATCTTTATACAAACTCTTGAACGAGTCGGATAATTGCCGCATGGGCTTACAAAAGTGGACGCAAAATGAGATAGTCGTCATGTACATTACATCATTTTACTAAAACTCAAGTCCATAAACACCTTCGGGCGAAGCTATCGCCTTTCCACGGAGCTGCATAAGTTATGTGCCCGAGCTCCCGGAACTTCAAAATGTTTCTTCGAAGGCACGATCAGGACGTGCCGGTTGTCACGGCCCAGTCCCAAAATACTGAGGGACTTAAGCTGTAATAAATATAAATGCAAGTCTACACCATCTATCTCATATAATTCTAATCTCATCCACAGAAAGTAAACACAATTCAATATGATAAACCAGTCAAGATAATAGATAAAAAGAAATAGTCCATCATTAAGTCAACATAAGTAGTGTCTCGGGGAACAACCCGACAAATAAGAAAAGAGAATAACGTCAATACATATATCAGATATGAAATAACAATGAGCATAAATAACTGCGTATGAAACTGAATACTCAGGAGAAATCCTCCGGCACAACCTCGTCCTCTGGTGCTAGTACTGCTCCAACTTCAGCTCATGTCCCGTAAACCTTAGGGTAATCTTACTCTGCTGTACCTGGGAACATAATCCGAATCCAGGTCCTCAGGGGACATAGCAAGGTACAAGAAAAACTCAAGCCAAATGAATACAGTAAATATAAAATAGATCCTCGGGACAAACTATGTAACCAACTATGTAAAATGCAAATGAGAGCATCACTAGTACTCAGGCTGAGACTACTACAAGCTCTGTGTCAGGGAGCCTGTAGCAGCAAGAATATCACGTAATGGGCCAAGCTCTGGTACAGAGACTAAAGCACCTCCATTAATATAGTATATATATATTTAATCAGTCTGTAGCATGTGTATCTCTTCCCACCCAATGTAACCTCATGTCTCATGTTCACAATGTCTCATGTCCATAACACGCAAGATCATGACCTCTAGCTAGTACAGCGAGCCATAATGATATCTATGTATATGCAAGTCTCATGTCACGAATCCTGTAAGCCTATACAGAATCACCATGAATAACTCAGGAAATATTCTTTCACATGAATAGTGTCAAGTGTCCTATGGTATGACGTACTTGGTAAAGCAAGCACGTAAAAATATAGGATCGTGGTATCAACTCTCTAAGTAACGTTACACGACTCCGCGTACGGCGTCGACACCCGAATCTTGTTCGGGACGCTAAGAAATGTCTCACGGTCCTAGGTTGAATAGGTACATCACAGAAGTATATAGAAAGAATACAAGCAAATAATATCACATGATCCACTACAAGTTGACAAGGTACACTTATCTGGGTTCTGAGCTCCATCAGTTGCTCCGATATAAGAGAAATCTCCAAGTATGCCTCCGGAGACTGAAACAAACATCACCATTGTTCTTAAAAAACTTGAAATAGCTAGGATTGACTACCCATAAGTCCAATTTGGACACAGGGGCAGAATTTGCAGTTTTTGGTCAAAGCAGGGTCCACATATGGCCCACTTCGCACTAAAAAATGTGCCAAAGACAAAGTTCTCCAAATTCATCAAACTTAGTGTTTAAGAGTCCAGAATGATGATACGAACCCAACAGAACGTCCATAATTGGATTCCGATAAGCTGGTCACAAAATCGTCCGTCAAGTAGAACTATGGAGCCCACGAAATGGTATTTCGTCAATGTTCTCAGAATCGAACCAAACATGGGTCACAGGACCAGCATAACGCTGCGAATCTGATGGCACAAGTTTCTTTATGAAACGATAAGCACACACGAAATTATGACGAGTGTCAGGACATGCCAATACGAGACTTTTTGACGGATACGCGTTGATTTCGGTGTGCACGCACATCCAAATCAACTTTCACAAAATCTCACACGTCCACGTTGATGATACGCGCCTTTCGGTGTAATTCGCACAGGACGAAGTCGTCTCATTTAGTGGGACGCACCCCATTTCGAAAAAATTTGGGTTTATGAAACCAAAATTTTGACAGATTTTAACAGCAATTAAATTATAACATACATCGAATTAAAATAAACTAATTGAATATATTAAAACTTGTTTATGTTGTCTAAATTACTGTTCAAGCAGAATTTAAACATTGCATGCCGTTATAAAGATAACGGGACTCAAACACGCGCACTTGGAACAGTTTTCGTTCCTAAAAATAAGTTATTTTTTTCCTATTTTGCATCGCGATTTGCGATCGACACAGGGCACGATACACTAAACTAATTACACAGGGTTCAAGGGGGTCATGTGGTCTTCGAATAGGACTCAACGGTTCATTGTTAGGTCTACTATGCAGGGAGATATAGGGGAGAGAAGTTGAGTACCTCGCTGTGTGCTGCTGATCATGAATTGGGCGGCCTTCTCTCGGCAGCTTGCGACGGCAGTCCGGCGGTCGACGTCGGCAGCGGCTCGTCGGAAATAAAAGAGGAGATAATGGTGGTGGGGGTCGGCTAGGTTGGGGTTTATATAGGGTGAAGGGGGAGTTACAGAAGGGGAAAGGAAGGGTCGGCGGGGTCGGTTACAGGGATGGAAAGAGGTCGGGGCTGCAGGGTCGGTTAGGGTAGAGTTACTGTAGCGGGGCTATAGTAACGGGTTTGGGTAGGTTTAGGGTTTAGTTGCGGGTTCGTGACAGGGGAATCTTATATCCCTCAAGCAAACAGACACGGTCGCCAACTTCAACCGAGAATTTTAATCCCTGCTGTCTTGAGTTCTTCTCCTGTCCAGTGATGAGAAGATCGATATCTACATCTCCGGCTTGACGACAACCATGGGCCAGGATGTGCACCGCGATCGACCATTGACCCTCGCACAAGCCATGCAGTGCGCACGCGAGGCAAAGCATAGGTGGACGGACGGTGGCACCATAGCCATTTCTGGAAGCATTAATCGCGGTGGACGATTTTCATTCTCGCGCTACGTGGCACCCCAACAGAGACTGGCCCTCCCGGCCCCCTCTTTCAGCAAACTGGCCACTAGCGGCAGGCCCTACGCTCTAGGTCTCTCCGTCGCAGGGCTGGCCGGCTCCAAGCCAAAAAGTAGCACCTTGTCGGCGCCTAGACCTGTCTCCCGTCGACTCAACGCAGCTGAGATAGCCGAGCGCAAGGTGAAGGGACTCTACTTCAATTGCGACTAGACCTACTCTCCCGGGCACCACTGTAAGTATCTCTTTTATCTAGAGGTACCGGAAGACAAAGAGGCCGATTTCTTAGGAAAAGAGTTCAAGGAGGACGGCCGACCGTCAATCTCCGTCTTAGCCATCCATGGTCATAAAGGGGTGTCACGCCCCAGTCCCAAAATATGTAGGACTAGGAATACGTAACACGCCAGCCGTATGTATACGAACTCCAATATATGGAAACCATACACACACGTACGATGTACATAAATATCAAATCCACAAGTGGTAATATACTATCAACAAGTCATACACAATCTATATCTCATCCACAACAAAAGTAAATAAATAGGAATAAATAACTGAATATCAATATGAAGTTTCAAAGTATGATAGTCGGATGAAAATAAATCTACTGCAAATCGACTATATAAAACTACCAAATGAAAGAAGAGATCAACTCTAATATAAGATAAATGTCTATAAAAGAAATAGCAACTAGAATATCCATCAGCTGCGATGAATCAAAGATACTCTGAATGTAAGACCTCCCCAGTCTAGAATAAAACGTCAGGTCCGGGTCCATACTCCTGTGGATACTCCTGCCCGTCTATATCTGGAAAGGTACCAGGTCCTCAGAGGAACATAATAAGATACATATAAATATGCCAATAAAGTACTGAAATAAACATCCAACGGGTCGCCTAACCATCTATGTGAATGGAGTTTGAGAACAACTTTCCAACAAGTGGGCTATCTGGCTAAAATGGGATTGGCATAATTCTCTTAGAGATTCAGGGGCCTACAAAGCATGACGTCTTTTGAACCTCAGAGGCCGCCTGATAATATATAATATATAGTGGTCATCATGATCGCGCATCTCCGACGGAGCGTACGGGTTACACAAGGAAATTGCAAAGGAGCCCAAACGCCTTACTTGTTGTTCTTCCTACCCCATACTCTAAATATGTCATATCCATGACACGATGATACCTCTAAATAACTTTCAGGTCTTCTAGCATGCAAAGTTTCTATCGGCAGTTATCCCTATCCGTCGCACGACCTATACGTACCAGTGGCCAGCCGAGTACGCAAGTCCGTATCCTACATGTGACTCACACTCGTGTAATAACTGTGTCATGGCTAATGAAATATAAATGCCTCATGATAATAGGGTGGTCTCATAAGCTAGGTCAACATGCATATATATAATAAAAACAGAATACGACGCCACCGTTGTTGCACCCAAGTTATCCTTGGACGCGCAGTTTATATAGCAGTTAAAATATATGAACTAAAAGACAAAAATAAAATGCATGCATCATATGGAATGTAAATCATAGTACAATGGCAAGGTATACTTGCCTGACAAGCAATCTGTAAAGTGTAAGCGTCCAGATATCAGGTACACAGGATCAGAAACTAAGGCCTCCGAATAAATATCTTCGGATGCTGAAATAAACATCACCAACGTTCCCGAAATAAGCGAGATAGCTAGAAAATACTATCCTTTCGTCCAATTTGGACACAGGGGCAAAAAGATAATTTTGGGTCAAGGCGGGGTCCACATGTGGCCCACTTTGTACCAAAATACGTGCCAGGGGTAAAGGTCTCTAAATGGGACAAATTATAGGTCAAGCAAATTCTAAACGTCAATACGAACTCAACAGTATGTCCAATTTTGGATTCCGGTGAGCCGAACACAAATTCGCCCAAAAAGTCAACCATGGGGCCCGCAAATAGGCGGCTTGGTCAACTATCTCGGAATTGTGTGAAAATTGGGTCACAGGACCATCGTGATACCACGAATCCAATGGCGCAAGTTTTGTCATATTCCGACGAGCATACACTAAATGGTGCGGTATTTTACAAAAGTCACGATATGGGAACTTTTTACAGATACGGGTTGATTCCGACGCGCACACACATCCGAATCATTTTTTGCAAAAGCCCACATGTTAGGATATACCATACGCGCCTTTTGGTACAATTGGTACGCGATGGGGCGGTCCCGTTTGGCGAGGCACACTCCATATCGCAAATTTTGAAGGTTTTAAGAACAAGTTTTTCATGATTTTTAACCCCGTTTAATTCAGCATATAACACCAAATAAAATAATATAATTAAGAAAAAATAATCTCGGTTATATGGTCTTCACATAGCAAAAAGAAAATCTAAGATTGGATGTCTGTGGTGGGAGATATGAGTCCTTAAACATGGGTGGTCGCAACAGTTTTCTGTAGCGTAAAAGTTGTAATTTTTCTCCAACTTGGTCTCGATTTTTACCTAGGGTTTAACGCTATTCGATGGAAACTAATATACAGAGTTGGAAGAGGGATAGGTCATGAACATGCCGGTGAAGACGAGGTCGAATTCGGTCGCGAGATGAAGCAGAAAACAGGGCGTGAAGGGAGGTTCGTCGCTGCAGTTTTCTGCGCGGCGTGCTCGCGGTTGTGCGGACGCGACGCGGTACGGTCCAGGCGGCTGCGCTGGGAACTCCGGTGGTCGGCGGTGGTCTGGGTTGGTGTCGTAGAGGAGATGAGTAAGGGTTTAGGGTTAGGGTTTACACAAGTTATAAAATATATAGAGAGAGAGAGATAGAGAGAGGATGAGAGCGGGGGGAATACTTGCGCGGTGGGGGGGGGGGGGGGGGTCTCGGTACAGCGGGGTTAGGGTGAGGCTTAGGCTGGGGTTGCTGGACTTTCATTAGGATTAGTGAATTAATGGGTTTTTTTCGTATTTCTTTTTCTTTCTTTTCTTTTCTTTTCTTTTCTTTTCTTTTCTTTTCTTTTTATTACTCTCTCTCTCTCTCTCTCTATATATATATATATATATATATATATATATATATATATATATATAATTTCTAGAAAATTATATTAGCACATCCTAGAAATCTCTTAGCCTTCTACAACACTTCCTAAACTAATTTAAAATAAAATAATAGTTTTGCTCCGCAAATTCTAAATGCATCTTTACCTAGTAATTAAAATTCAATAAATTCTATTTGTCCAATTAACTAAGAAATACTATAATTAAATTTAAATAATTAATTAAATAATTATTATATGTTTTAAAATTAGGGGTTTTACAAGGGGGACGATGCAACTTCTCATTCAGATCCACGGGGTGCTACTTCTTGGCTTAGTTGATTCGAAAACACTCACAACTTTGTTAGTTACTATGCTGTGCAATGACTCGGCATGTGCACGACACCAGGTGCAGCAAGAATGGTCCGGGTTGCAAACGAAAAGGAGTTGCCTTGCTTCGGGGAGCTCGACATATTAACCTTTAGAATAGTGGACCATACCTTCGCAGCCCCCTTCATGATCATCCCTCTCGATCGTTTTGACGTCGTTTTAGGCGTCAAATGGCTCTAGACACTGGGCGAGATCGGGTGGGACTTTCGGTACCTCACCATGCGCTTCACCTTCCAGGACCGCGATATCCTGCTATCGGCCCTCTCTCGTCACGATGATCAGCCCCTCACGGTCGCAGCCATCCATGCCAGCGAAGAACCACCTCTCCGGATCCTCATTCACAACTTTGCCTTCATCTTAGAGCTGCCCTCCACACTACCGCCTTATCGTTCCTGTGATCACCGCATCCGCCTCAGGGAAGGCACTGAGCCGGTCGTGGTTCGATCATACGGTTACCCGTTCCGCCAGAAGGACGAAATAGAGAGACAATGCGACGAGATGCTAGCGCAGGGTCTCATTCACACCAGTCGATTGCCCTTCTCCTCCCCTATGTTGCTCGTCAGGAAGGCCGACGGTACTTGGTTCTTCTGCGTGGACTACCGCCAACTCAATGACAAGACCGTCAAAGACAAGTTTCCAATCCCAGTGGCAGAGAAGTTATTCGATGAGCTCCATGGCGCAGCTTTCTTCTCCAAGCTCGACCTCCATTCAGGCTACCATCAGGTTCGAATGGCGGACAAGGACATGGACAAGATGGCCTTCCGCACGCACCACGGGCACTTCGAGTTCCTCGTGATGCGGTTTGGTCTCACCAACGCCCCTTCGACCTTCCAAGCCCTAATGAACGAGGTATTCCAACCTTTTCTATGAAAGTTTGTACTTGTTTTCTTTGACGATATTCTTGTGTACAGTCCCTCCATGGAAGAGCATCTTCGCCACCTCGAGACAGTGTTCGAGATAGTACACCACCACCAGTTGCACCTGAAGATGATCAAGTGTACCTTCGTAGAGCGACAGGTGTCCTACATGGGGCACATCATTTTCAGCAGCGGGGTGGTGGCTGACCCAGCCAAACTGGCCGCCGTGGCCGAATGGTCAAGTTCAACCAGCTACTATCGATGATTCATCAAGGGCTACGCCGAGATAGCGGGACCACTCAGTGATCTGCTCAAGCCGAACGCCTTCATTTGGACGGACCTCGCCGACACCGCCTTGAACAACCTTAAATCTGTCCTCATGTCGCCCCCCGTCTTGCGTCTGCCCGACTTCTCCACCGACTTCGTCATCGAGTGCGACGCATCGGGACAGGACATAGACGCAGTCTTATAATAGGAGGGCCATCCGGTAGAATTTTTTGTCGGATGCTTGCGACACATCACGCCAAGTTGGCAGCTTACGAGAGGGAGCTCATCGGCCTCTCCAAGGCCATCCGATATTGGTGTCCGTACTTATGGGGAAGGGAGTTCCACATTCGCACAGATCATTACAGTCTCAAGTTCATGCTCGAGCAGGCTCTCGTCACACCCCCGCAACAACATTGGTTGAGTAAACTCATGGGCTTCTCATTTCACGTGGAGCACAAGTCAGACAAACTCAACCAAGCGGCTGACACACTCTCCCGCATTGACACAGATGTTCCCGAATGCACAGCACTGTCCCGGCCGGTGCTCGCACTTGATCAGGAGTGTCTCTCCGCACTTGCTGCCAACAAGGCAGTCGTCACACGACGGGCAACCATATCGGCCTCTTAGGCCGAGATCGACTGGAAGGAGGCTGACGGCCTTATCTACTACTGCGGGCGTCTCTTCATCCCAGAGTCCTCGCCATTGATCCCCCGCATTATCCGCCACTTTCATGACAGCACACATGAGGGCAGTACCAAGACGCTGGAGCAAGCGCGTAAGGAATTTTTTTGGCCCGGTCTACGTCGTACTATTGAGGTATACGTGGCCGTCTGTGCCACCTACCAACGCAATAAGACATCCACCATCAGCCCTGCAGGCCTGTTACAGCCCCTGCCAATCCCACAACATGTGTAGGCTGATATTTCCATGGATTTTGTGACTCAGTTGCCTCATTCTAAGGGCAAATCCGTCGTCTTGGTGGTAGTAGACCGGTTTTTGAAGTATGCACATTTTATGGCGCTGAGTCTCCCTTTTACGGTATCATCAGTCGCACATATTTTTTTTGATACAGTGGTGCGTCTACATAGTATTTCAGAAACCATCGTCAGTGATCATGATCCCGTGTTTACCAGCGCCTTGTAGTGTCTGTTTGTGGTATTAAACGAAAGAATGAAAGTGTATTTCAATGACAGGGTTTATACGAGACCCGTGCCCTTTGGTTTACAAACAAACTTGTATAATTCGATCCTATACGAGGATGTGGGAGTACAATTTATTTAATCTGGGTATAAATTGCTATAGGTGTCTGATCTGCGGTCGATCACTTTAGCCCTTGGACTACACGATGTTGAAGAAGTGCCGTGGAAGACAGGATGCAGCTTCGGAGGTTGCGAAGGAGGGTGGATGCGCGATGCTGAAGGTCGTCGCTCCCTATTCCTTGCCTGAGCTCTGTATTCTTCTCTCTCTCTCTCTGTCTCTCCCTCTTGATCTCCGGTTCGGTGACCTTGTTCGATCCTTCTTTCAAAGTTTCGAGCTTTGATCTGATATTGGTATTCTTGGCCAAATTTTTCGACCTTGTTCCCCATTGACAGGGGCCTCTATTTATAGAGTCTTTGGTGACATTGACCACTCCGTTGGTATAGCAACCGAGGAGTGGACAGTAGAGCACCCTTTTACACAACGGTTAAAGTAACCAATGCCTGCGTAATAATGATCTTTTGAGTGAGCAAGTGATGCGCGTCCAACTAAGGGGACGAAACGCGTATATCTGCTGCGGAGATCACGGCGTAGAAGCCACGTAGGTAGGTATCCCTTGTGTAGAAGAGGTTGGCGTAGAAGCCAAATGTCTGTCACCTTGGCGTAGAAGCCAAATAGGCATAGAAGCCGAGTAGGCGTGGAAGCCGAGTAGTCGTAGAGACTGAGGGAGCGTGGAAGCCGAGCAGGCATAGAAGTCGAACAGGCATAGAAGCCGAGTAGGCGTGGAAGCCGAACAGGCATAGAAGCCGAACAGTCGTAGAGACTGAGGGGGCATGGAAGCCGTAGGAGCACAGATCCTGAATGGGCGTAGAAGCCGTTGCGTACCGTGCCAGGGTGCTGATGTGGACGTCTTTAGCCGAAATTACGGCTTTTGGAGATCAAATCTTTGGCAGAGATTTGCCATCATCCTGTGCATTAAATGCGGAGACGTGCCTTGAGGGGAAACTGTCACCGCTCTGTGCGTTTTGACGGAGGGACGTGCCATGAGGGGACACTGTCACCGTTCTGTGCGTTTTGACGGAGGGACGTGCCTTGAGGGGACACTGTCACCGCTCTGTGCGTTTTGACGGAGGGACGTGCCTCGAGCCCTGTACAAAGCGCAGCTTTTGATGTGGCAGGCGGTTTATCTTCTGCGGAGCGTAAAACAGCCCATGTTTGCCTGTGTAAAACAAGGCAACGTGTTCTCTTTGCACGCGAAAGAGCGGTTTACGCCGAAGGATTTTAGTAAGCGCCGGTTTAGTGATATTTTAACCAAATCCTCTGCATTAAATGCTGAGATCCGCCATCATACTATGGAGCGCGTCCCGAGGGGTCTGCCCCCGTTCCCAGCCGTCGTTTGGGTAGCTGTGCAGCATTTTTTGTCAGGAGTCAGAGGTCAGGTTTACTGCGTGACTGGACAGTTTCTTTTTGGGAATACGAAGCGTTCCTCGTACGCTTTAACGCTGCTTTGAGAGCAGCTGGGTTTTACGCCATGGAGGCGATGAAGAACCCTGTTTTACGCTGGATGGCTCTGAAGGCCTCTGCTTACGCTGCTCTGTATCAAGACGCTGCGTAGATCTTCCAAGCATTTTTTTTTTCATGCTTCTACAAGACCCCCTTCAAAGCTTTTAAATTCTTCGGAATTTGAAACGCTTTGAATGAAGCATGAACGGCCCCTCGTAACTCGAAACGTTTCTGAATGGAGCGTTAAAACGGTCGATGCTGACTTTATGGCGGATTTATTGGGGACCGCTGTGATCTTTTTTGCCTATAAAAGGCTGGGGGGGTGAACCTGTCTTCACCACATTCCCATTGTCATGCAAAGATGATCGTCGGAGTTCGTCGGATCGATCTGAGGAAGAAGAAGATCATGTTCTTCCAGCATGTGGGGAGCCGCAAAAGACGGCGTCTTCGAGCAAGTGTCCACTGCAACGATGGATCATGGAAGGACATCTTAGCCTCCCTTGCTCGGGATAATCAGCAACTTTATATGGCGTTGCCCCAGGAGAGAGGAAGGGTCGTATTGGCCCACACAGTTTGTAGACTGTTTATTTCTTCCTGAGGCCCCCGCGGACGAGAGTCAGAAAGACTCATCCTGTCCCGGCTTGAGCGGCGCACGGAGCATGGGATCTGCAAAATCTATGCATGCCCAGTTCTGTATCCTTCCGCCGTTTGACCAATATGTCAGTCAGTTTTCGGTAAACCGACTGACTGCCTGAGAAGATGGATGAAGAATTGAGGCCCAGCGAGAGCCTGCCAGAACAGCTTCTGGGCGATCTTCAGACGACGAGGGGGTATCTCCTTTGTAGACGGAGTTTCCCTCAGCATTTAATCCTCTGTATTAAATGCTGAGATCAGCCATCATACTATGGAGCGCGTCCCGAGGGGTCTGCCCCCGTTCCCAGCCGTCGTTTAGGTACCTGTGCAGCACTTTTTATCAGGAGTCAGAGGTCAGGTTTACTGTATGACTGGACAGTTTCTTTTTGGGAATACGAAGTGTTCCTCGTACGCTTTAACGCTGCTTTGAGAGCGGCTGGATTTTACGCCATGGAGGCGATGAAGAACCCTGTTTTACGCTGGATGGCTCTGAAGGCCTCTGCTTACGCTGCTCTGTATCAAGACGCTGCGTAGATCTTCCAAGCATTTTTTTTTCATGCTTCTACAAGACCCCCTTCAAAGCTTTTAAATTCCTCGGAATTTGAAACGCTTTGAATGAAGCATGAACGGTCCCTCGTAACTCGAAACGTTTCTGAATGGAGCGTTGAAACGGTCGATGCTGACTTTATGGCAAATTTATTGGGGACCGCTGTGATCTTTTTTGCCTATAAAAGGCTGGGGGGTGAACCTGTCTTCACCACATTCCCATTATCATGCAGAGATGATCGCCGGAGTTCGTCGGATCGATCTGAGGAAGAAGGAGATCATGTTCTTCCAGTATGTGGGGAGCCGCAAAAGACGGCGTCTTCGAGCAAGTGTCCACTGCAACGATGGATCATGGAAGGACATCTTAGCCTCCCTTGCTCGGGATAATCATCAACTTTATATGGCGTTGCCCCAGGAGAGAGGAAGGGTCGTATTGGCCCACACAGTTTGTAGACTGTTTATTTCTTCCTGAGGCCCCCGCGGACGAGAGTCAGAAAGACTCATCCTGTCCCGGCTTGAGCGGCGCACGGAGCATGGGATCTGCAAAATCTATGCAGGCCCAGTTCTGTATCCTTCCGTCGTTTGACCAATATGTCAGTCAGTTTCCGGTAAACCGACTGACTGCCTGAGAAGATGGATGAAGAATTGAGGCCCAGCGAGAGCCTGCCAGAACAGCTTCTGGGCGATCTTCAGACGACGAGGGGGTATCTCCTTTGTAGACGGAGTTTCCCTCAGATGTAATCATGAAAAATAGAGAAAAACCCTTGTAGATTGGATTTCCCTCATATGTAATCATGATTTTAATCTTTAATAAAATCGTCTTCTTCTCCATATGATCGTCTTGCCATACGTTGCTTGTGAAGTCTGAATATGTGCAGCTTCGACACGTCTGAATCTTTATGCTGACTCTGATAGAAAGAGTATTAGGCCTTGTCCTTTATGCATAGCGAATGGTCCATAGAACGCTGCTGAGCACTTTGAACATTTAGAACTGTCCTGTTGCTAGGACTGAGGGACTGCGTAGAATTTCTGAACTGTTGCCTCTCTGATGAGCGGAATTTCGTTTTGTTCAGAATTCGTCTTCAAGATTGATCTCTCGAAACTCCCTTGGAACAGGGTCGAGGTTTTTGGCTGTCAAACTGAGTTGCCACTTTGATAGACGAGATGTTCAGACTGGAATCTGGATGAACCTCCAGTTTTCTGGACCCGAGAGGAGTAATTTCTCAATGTTTGAACTCTGCATACTTCGGGTACTTGGGGATGCTTTGGGTCAAGAACGAGTATCTTCTGTGTGAACTCTTTGCACTTGACCGCCTTGGGGACTGTTTGGATATGCGAAAAGTCGTGGAGCGGGAAATCATGTCTGTAGCCTCTTGAGCGTAAAACACCATCGAGCGTGAAATCGTAAACTTGTGGTTCCTGAGCGTGAAGTCGTAGGTTTGTTGCCTCTCGAGCATAGAATGCTACCGAGCACAAAGGTATCCGGGCAAGAAAAACCATAGACTTGTAGCTGTCGAACGTAAAGCCGTTAGATTCGTAGCTGTCGAGCGTAGAAAAGCTCCTTTAGCGTAGGACTGTAGATCTGTAGCCTGTGAGCGTAGAACACCATCGAGCGTGAAATCGTAGACCTGTGGTTCCTGAGCGTGAAGTCGTAGGTTTGTTGCCTCTCGAGCATAGAATGCTACCGAGCACAAAGGCATCCGGGCAAGAAAACCATAGACTTGTAGCTGTCGGACGTAAAGCCGTTAGATTTGTTGCTGTCGAGCGTAGAAAGCTCCTTTAGCGTAGAACTGTTTGATTTGTAGCTCCTGAAAAAAAAATTTCTTCGAGCGTGAGGTTTGCAGATCTGTTGCTGCTGAGCGTAAACTGAGCGCCACCGAGCGTGAGATCGTCGATTTGGTATCTGCTGAGCGTAAAGTCGTGGGTTTGTGGCCTCTCGAGCATAAAAGCTACCGAGCACAAAGGCATCCGGGCGTAAAACCATAGACTTGTAGCTTGCGAGCGTAAAACCGTAGATCCGTTGCTGTCGAGCGTAGAAAGCTCATTTAGCGTAGAACCCGCTGAACCGTCTTGCACGAAAAAACCTTTCGAATTCGCTGACTGTCCGTCTTCCAAGGGTAGTGGGCTGACGTAGCATCCAATCATAATCAACTATTAATTGTGAGATTTGGTTAGGGTCTCGAGGGGTTCGTCCGAGGATTCGAGGAGTCGACCCGGACTGTATATATATCCCCAGCTTCTGGAAAGAAAAAACTTTTTATCTGTCTTTTGCGAAAGAGAGCTTTCGACTGTTCGAGTTTTTCTTCGTTCTTTCTCCGAGCACTTCGAGTCTTTCAGAAATGGCGCCGAAACAAACCCCCTCCGCTAAGGGAAAGAGCATAGGTTCTTCTTCTCATTCTTCTGTCCCGGCGAGGGAATCTCCGGTCGGGCAAGGTGAACTTCCCTCTGAGGGGAGCATCCCGCCGACGACTAGCGCTCCCGGCTTTAGAGGTAGAACTTTTTGGGATGACACAAATGACAAAAAATCCTTCGCACATGTTGAACGTGACTGCGCTAGGTCGTCTTCTATGCTGATAGCCTCTTTTGAGGAAGATGACGCACGGAGGCATTTTCATCTTTTACGCCCATATTTCTAATGTGTCAGCGTAAAGACTCCGTATTTTCGTAGCTCTGGGCGTAAATAGCTCGGGCTACCGAAAATTGGCGTATTTCATAAAATTTGAATTTTACGTTTGTGGAGGAGACTTTCGGCGTAAGGTGACCAAATTTGTACAATCTTGGCGTAAAGCACAGACTGTCGTTTCCTTGGTCCGTGTGTTTGTGCCAGACTTGTAATGACATATCTTCTTTGCATTATCTTGCAGTTGATCTGGGTGAGTCCCCATTGGCTGAGGTGATGGGCTCCGCTGCGGGGATGCTGCACTCGAACTATCTGGAGGATCTGTCCCATGTGGCATTTCCCATCTCTGGACCCCAGTATCCTGAGGGAAGGGAGCTCCTGATATCGGCCCAGGGTGAGCGAATGCTGTTGAGTATGATCAACGACGAACCCTTGGTACGTGTAGATGGGGAGCAGTACATAAAGCCGGCTTTCCTTTTTGGGGACATGATTGATAAACAGTCCCAGACGAAGCCCAAGAGGGAGCCTTGGGTTTTTCCTGCCGGGGATTTGGTCTTGTACCTGCCGACGATGCCGAGGGATTATCCCATCTCGGCCTTCTCCCATGCGACGCATCCCAGGAAGATGTCTTGGAAGCTGACTCCTGATCTTCACGGGAAGCCGGGGAAGATCTTCCAACTGAAAGGCGCTGACCAGGGGTCGTTTGTTAGTCGCCCTTCTGGCGTTGTGACGCTGTTCCGAGGACTGTGCCCGGGCAGTGTTCCAAGTGAAGATAGCTCGGTGATCCAGTCGGTCCAATTGCCGACCTTCTGCAACGACTTCATGGGTCGAGGTGGGGTATATCCCAAGGAGAATCCTCGGTGCAATGGGTGGATCGCCCCAACGAACTCCCGATGGAGATGCCTAGTTGACTGGGCCTTAAAGCACTTCCAGAGAGAGTTGGAGGGCATTGGACTATATGCCGCTGTGAGTACGACGAGCGTCGGGCTGCCTCCGAACCCTAATTTGTTCCTGGCACTGATGGAGCAGTACATTCCGCTCACCGGGACCTTCGCCACTCCACTAGGGGAGTTGGGGTTGGCCCTTCATGAGATGGCAGTTGTCTCGAGACTGCCGATGGGGGATACCCCATATGAAGAGTACGTTCCCACCAACCGGGAGTTGGGGGATTTGGACCCTCGGGTGGCAGAAGTATATCAGGAGCTGATGTGTCAGTACTTCGCGTGCACCGCTTTTTATAACGAGCCTTCTGATTTGGCTCACACCACCAAGTGGATGTCTTACCTCTTCTTCCACCGAGCCAGGGCCGCCAGGTCGGAGAAAGCCTCGGGTGGTAAGAAAGAGCCCGTGAACTGCTTGGGCGTCCTCAGTGCCCAGGTTGTGGAGACTCTTATGGAGGAGGCTGAAGCTCCGGATCAGATTCTTGTGGAGGGGGTAGAAAAGTACCCGGAAGGCACTAAGGCCTGTAGTTACTTGAGTCATTGCTGCAGGCCTTTGTCTAAGGAGGCCCAGCTGGCTGGTTTCCTCTCCATATGGCTGCGTCAAGTAGTGGTGCCGGGCACCGCGTCCGCGGACCGCATTCACCGCAACATCCTGTGGCCGGCAGTGCGCCTGGTGTTTGGGGCAAGATTGGGCTTGCTTCCTGCCATGGTGTGCCGTATACAGGCTGGCCTGAGGGCCATGACAGATGGGTTGCTCGTTGATGAAGCTCGGCGGGAGAGCTTCCCTAGGGTGGAATTACCATACTTGTACTTGATGGGATGGTTAATTCTCCATAATTCCCGGGTTATGTCACCCGGTTCCGGTAGCAGCTCAGGGGGTATATTCCTATTGAATTACAGGGATTCCTCCTGGAATGTGAATACAGTTTTAGACTGTCGGCTGGTTTTGAACCTCAGCCATGGCAGGAAGATCCTTTGTACTCCCCCTCCTGTGCATCGCAACCAGTCAGGGCTGTGGCTCGAGGATTCAGGTCGAGGGAAGACCGTTCTTTCTCCGGAGGCATTTAATTGGTTGGTCTGTATTAGACCTTCCCATCTGCTGTATAGGAGCGAAGACCATTGCTTCTTCGAGCCCTACCTGCCTAGTCGGTTCGCCAGGCAGTTCGGGTACGACCAGTTGCATGTGGGCAACGCCGTCACCAGCTTCAGGTCCAGGGGTGGACTCATTGAT
>JAYESA010000007.1:193500457-193655457 GCA_036927795.1 Iris macrosiphon
ACACTAAATGGTGTGGTATTTTACAAAAGTCACGATATGGGGACTTTTTACAGATACGGGTTGATTCCGACGCGCACACACATCCGAATCATTTTTCGCAAAAGCCCACATGTTAGGATATACCATACGCGCCTTTTGGTACAATTGGTACGCGACGGGGCGGTCCCGTTTGGCGAGGCACACTCCATATCGCAAATTTTGAAGGTTTTAAGAACAAGTTTTTCATGATTTTTAACCCCGTTTAATTCATCATATAACACCAAATAAAATAATATAATTAAGAAAAAATAATCTCGGTTATATGGTCTTCACATAGCAAAAAGAAAATCTAAGATTGGATGTCTGTGGTGGGAGATATGAGTCCTTAAATATGGGTGGTCGCAACAGTTTTCTGTAGCGTAAAAGTTGTAATTTTTTTCCAACTTGGTCTCAATTTTTACCTAGGGTTTAATGCTATTTGATGGAAACTAATATACAGAGTTGGAAGAGGGATAGGTCATGAACATGCCAGTGAAGACGAGGTCAAATTCGGTCGCGAGATGAAGCAGAAAACAGGGCATGAAGGGAGGTTCGTCGCTGCAGTTTTCTGCGCGGCGTGCTCGCGGTTGTGCGGACGCGACGCGGTACGCTCCAGGCGGCTGCGCTGGGAACTCCGGTGGTCGGCGGTGGTCTGGGTTGGTGTCGTAGAGGAGATGAGTAAGGGTTTAGGGTTAGGGTTTACACAAGTTATAAAATATATATAGAGAGAGAGATAGAGAGGATGAGAGCGGGGGGAATACTTGCGCGGTGGGGGGGGGGGGGTCTCGGTACAGCTGGGTTAGGGTGAGGCTTAGGCTGGGCTTGCTGGAATTTTATTAGGATTAGTGAATTAATGGGTTTTTTTCGTATTTCTTTTTCTTTCTTTTCTTTTCTTTTCTTTTCTTTTTATTACTCTCTCTCTCTCTCTCTCTCTCTCTATATATATATATATATATATATATATATATATATATAATTTCTAGAAAATTATATTAGCACATCCTAGAAATCTCTTAGCCTTCTACAACACTTCCTAAACTAATTTAAAATAAAATAATAGTTTTGCTCCGCAAATTCTAAATGCATCTTTACCTAGTAATTAAAATTCAATAAATTCTATTTGTCCAATTAACTAAGAAATACTATAATTAAATTTAAATGATTAATTAAATAATTATTATATGTTTTAAAATTAGGGGTTTTACAAGGGGGACGATGCAACTTCTCATTCAGATCCACGGGGTGCTACTTCTTGGCTTAGTTGATTCGAAAAGCACTCACAACTTTGTTAGTTACTATGCTGTGCAACGACTCGGCTTGTGCACGACACCAGGTGCAGCAAGAATGGTCTGGGTTGCAAACGAAAAGGAGTTGCCTTGCTTCGGGGAGCTCGACATATTAACCTTTAGAATAGCGGACCATACCTTCGCAGCCCCCTTCATGATCATCCCTCTCGATCGTTTTGACGTCGTTTTAGGCGTCAAATGGCTCTAGACACTGGGCGAGATCGGGTGGGACTTTCGGTACCTCACCATGCGCTTCACCTTCCAGGACCGCGATATCCTGCTATCGGCCCTCTCTCGTCACGATGATCAGCCCCTCACGGTCGCAGCCATCCATGCCAGCGAAGAACCACCTCTCCGGATCCTCATTCACAACTTTGCCTTCATCTTAGAGCTGCCCTCCACACTACCGCCTTATCGTTCCTGTGATCACCGCATCCGCCTCAGGGAAGGCACTGAGCCGATCGTGGTTCGATCATACGGTTACCCGTTCCGCCAGAAGGACGAAATAGAGAGACAATGCGACGAGATGCTAGCGCAGGGTCTCATTCACACCAGTCGATTGCCCTTCTCCTCCCCTATGTTGCTCGTCAGGAAGGCCGACGGTACTTGGTTCTTCTGCGTGGACTACCGCCAACTCAATGACAAGACCGTCAAAGACAAGTTTCCAATCCCAGTGGCAGAGAAGTTATTCGATGAGCTCCATGGCGCAGCTTTCTTCTCCAAGCTCGACCTCCATTCAGGCTACCATCAGGTTCGAATGGCGGACAAGGACATGGACAAGATGGCCTTCTGCACGCACCACGGGCACTTCGAGTTCCTCGTGATGCGGTTTGGTCTCACCAACGCCCCTTCGACCTTCCAAGCCCTAATGAACGAGGTATTCCAACCTTTTCTATGAAAGTTTGTACTTGTTTTCTTTGACGATATTCTTGTGTACAGTCCCTCCATGGAAGAGCATCTTCGCCACCTCGAGACAGTGTTCGAGATAGTACACCACCACCAGTTGTACCTGAAGATGATCAAGTGTACCTTCGTAGAGCGACAGGTGTCCTACATGGGGCACATCATTTTCAGCAGCGGGGTGGTGGCTGACCCAGCCAAACTGGCCGCCGTGGCCGAATGGTCAAGTTCAACCAGCTACTATAGATGATTCATCAAGGGCTATGCCGAGATAGCGGGACCACTCAGTGATCTGCTCAAGCCGAACGCCTTCATTTGGACGGACCTCGCCGACACCGCCTTGAACAACCTTAAATTTGTCCTCATGTCGCCCCCCGTCTTGCGTCTGCCCGACTTCTCCACCGACTTCATCATCGAGTGCGACGCATCGGGACAGGACATAGACGCAGTCTTATAACAGGAGGGCCATCCGGTAGAATTTTTTGTCGGATGCTTGCGACACATCACGCCAAGTTGGCAGCTTACGAGAGGGAGCTCATCGGCCTCTCCAAGGCCATTCGATATTGGTGTCCGTACTTATGGGGAAGGGAGTTCCACATTCGCACAGATCATTACAGTCTCAAGTTTATGCTCGAGCAGGCTCTCGTCACACCCCCGCAACAACATTGGTTGAGTAAACTCATGGGCTTCTCATTTCACGTGGAGCACAAGTCAGACAAACTCAACCAAGCGGCCGACACACTCTCCCGCATTGACACAGATGTTCCCGAATGCACAGCACTGTCCCGGCCGGTGCTCGCACTTGATCAGGAGTGGCTCTCCGCACTTGCTGCCAACAAGGCAGTCGTCGCACGACGGGCAACCATATCGGCCTCTTAGGCCGAGATCGGCTGGAAGGAGGCTGACGGCCTTATCTACTACTGCGGGCGTCTCTTCATCCCAGAGTCCTCGCCATTGATCCCCTGCATTATCCGCCACTTTCATGACAGCACACATGAGGGCAGTACCAAGACGCTGGAGCAAGCGCGTAAGGAATTTTTTTGGCCCGGTCTACGTCGTACTATTGAGGTATACGTGGCCGTCTGTGCCACCTACCAACGCAATAAGACATCCACCATCAGCCCTGCAGGCCTGTTACAGCCCCTGCCAATCCCACAACATGTGTAGGCTGATATTTCCATGGATTTTGTGACTCAGTTGCCTCATTCTAAGGGCAAATCCGTCGTCTTGGTGGTAGTAGACCGGTTTTCGAAGTATGCACATTTTATGGCGCTGAGTCTCCCTTTTACGGTATCATCAGTCGCACATATTTTTTTTGATACAGTGGTGCGTCTATATAGTATTTCAGAAACCATCGTCAGTGATCGTGATCCCGTGTTTACCAGCACCTTGTAGTGTCTGTTTGTGGTATTAAACGAAAGAATGAAAGTGTATTTCAATGACAGGATTTATACGAGACCCGTGTCTTTGGTTTACAAACAAACTTGTACAATTTGATCCTATACGAGGATGTGGGAGTACAATTTATTTAATCTGGGTATAAATTGCTATAGGTGTCTGATCTGCGGTCGATCACTTTTAGCCCTTGGACTACACGATGTTGAAGAAGTGTCGTGGAAGACAGGATGCAGCTTCGGAGGTTGCGAAGGAGGGTGGATGCGCGATGCTGAAGGTCGTCGCTCCCTATTCCTTGCCTGAGCTCTATATTCTTCTCTCTCTCTCTGTCTCTCCCTCTTGATCTCCGGTTCGGTGACCTTGTTCGATCATTCTTTCAAAGTTTCGAGCTTTGATCTGATATTGGTATTCTTGGCCAAATTTTCCGACCTTGTTCCCCATTGACAGGGGCCTCTATTTATAGAGTCTTTGGTGACAGTGACCACTCCGTTGGTATAGCAACCGAGGAGTGGACAGTAGAGCACTCTTTTACACAACGGTTAAAGTAACCAATGCCTGCGTAATAATGACCTTTTGAGTGAGCAAGTGACGCGCGTCCAACTAAGGGGACAAAACGCGTATATCTGCTGCGGAGATCACGGCGTAGAAGCCACGTAGGTAGGTATCCCTTGTGTAGAAGAGGTTGGCGTAGAAGCCAAATGTCTGTCACCTTGGCGTAGAAGCCAAATAGGCATAGAAGCCGAGTAGGCGTGGAAGCCGAGTAGTCGTAGAGATTGAGGGGGCGTGGAAGCCGAGCAGGCATAGAAGCCGAACAGGCATAGAAGCCGAGTAGGCGTGGAAGCCGAGCAGGCATAGAAGCCGAACAGTCGTAGAGACTGAGGGGGCGTGGAAGCCGTAGGAGCACAGATCCTGAATGGGCGTAGAAGCCGCTGCGTACCGTGCCAGGGTGCTGATGTGGACGTCTTTAGCCGGAATTACGGCTTTTGGAGATCAAATCTTTGGCAGAGATTTGCCATCATCCTGTGCATTAAATGCGGAGACGTGCCTTGAGGGAAAACTGTCACCGCTCTGTGCGTTTTGACGGAGAGACGTGCCTTGAGGGGACACTGTCACCGCTCTGTGCGTTTTGACGGAGGGACGTGCCTTGAGGGGACACTGTCACCGCTCTGTGCGTTTTGACGGAGGGACGTGCCTCGAGCCCTGTACGAAGCATAGCTTTTGACGTGGCAGGCGGTTTGTCTTCTGCGGAGCGTAAAACAGCCCATGTTTGCCTGTGTAAAACAAGGCAGCGTGTTCTCTTTGCACGCAAAAGAGCGGTTTACGCCGGGGGATTTTAGTAAGCACCGGTTTGGTGATATTTTAACCAAATCCTCTGTATTAAATGCTGAGATCCGCCATCATACTATGGAGCGCGTCCCGAGGGGTCTGCCCCCGTTCCCAGCCGTCGTTTGGGTAGCTGTGCAGCACTTTTTGTCAGGAGTCAGAGGTCAGGTTTACTGCGTGACTGGACAGTTTCTTTTTGGGAATACGAAGCGTTCCTCGTACGCTTTAACGCTGCTTTGAGAGCGGCTGGGTTTTACGCCATGGAGGCGATGAAGAACCCTGTTTTACGCTGGATGGCTCTGAAGGCCTCTGCTTACGCTGCTCTGTATCAAGACGCTGCGTAGATCTTCCAAGCATTTTTTTTTCATGCTTCTACAAGACCCCCTTCAAAGCTTTTAAATTCCTCGGAATTTGAAACGCTTTGAATGAAGCATGAACGGCCCCTCGTAACTCGAAATATTTCTGAATGGAGCGTTGAAACGGTCGATGCTGACTTTATGGCAGATTTATTGGGGACCGCTGTGATCTCTTTTGCCTATAAAAGGCTGGGGGGGTGAACCTGTCTTCACCATATTCCCATTGTCATGCAGAGATGATCGCTGGAGTTCGTCGGATCGATCTGAGGAAGAAGGAGATCATGTTCTTCCAGCATGTGGGGAGCCGCAAAAGATGGCATCTTCGAGCAAGTGTCCACTGCAACGATGGATCATGGAAGGACATCTTAGCCTCCCTTGCTCGGGATAATCAGCAACTTTATATGGCGTTGCCCCAGGAGAGAGGAAGGGTCTTATTGGCCCACACAGTTTGTAGACTGTTTATTTCTTCCTGTGGCCCCCGCGGACGAGAGTCAGAAAGACTCATCCTGTCCCGGCTTGAGCGGCGCACGGAGCATGGGATCTGCAAAATCTATGCAGGCCCAGTTCTGTATCCTTCCGCCGTTTGACCAATATGTCAGTCAGTTTCCGGTAAACCGACTGACTATCGGAGAAGATGGATGAAGAATTGAGGCCCAGCGAGAGCCTGCCAGAACAGCTTCTGGGCAATCTTCAGACGACGAGGGGGTATCTCCTTTGTAGACGGAGTTTCCCTCAGATGTAATCATGAAAAATAGAGAAAAACCCTTGTAGATTGGATTTCCCTCATATGTAATCATGATTTTAATCTTTAATAAAATCGTCTTCTTCTCCATATGATCGTCTTGCCATACGTTGCTTGTGAAGTCTGAATATATGCAGCTTCGACACGTCTGAATCTTTATGCTGACTCTGATAGAAAGAGTATTAGGCCCTGTCCTTTATGCATAGCGAATGGTCCATAGAACGCTGCTGAGCACTTTGAACATTTAGAACTGTCCTGTTGCTAGGACTGAGGGACTGCATAGAATTTCTGAACTGTTGTCTCTCTGATGAGCGGAATTTTATTTTGTTCAGAATTCGTCTTCAAGATTGATCTCTCGAAACTCCCTTGGAACAGGGTCGAGGTTTTTGGCTGTCAAACTGAGTTGCCACTTTGATAGACGAGATGTTCAGACTGGAATCTGGATGAACCTTCAGTTTTCTGGACCCGAGAGGAGTAATTTCTCAATGTTTGAACTCTGCATACTTCGGGTACTTGGGGATGCTTTGGGTCAAGAACGAGTATCTTCTGTGTGAACTCTTTGCACTTGACCGCCTTGGGGACTGTTTGGATATGCGAAAAGTCGTGGAGCGGGAAATCATGTCTGTAGCCTCTTGAGCGTAAAACACCATCGAGCGTGAAATCGTAAACTTGTGGTTCCTGAGCGTGAAGTCGTAGGTTTGTTGCCTCTCGAGCATAGAATGCTACCGAGCACAAAGGTATCCGGGCAAGAAAAACCATAGACTTGTAGCTGTCGAACGTAAAGTCGTTAGATTCGTAGCTGTCGAGCGTAGAAAAGCTCCTTTAGCGTAGGACTGTAGATCTGTAGCCTGTGAGCGTAGAACACCATCGAGCATGAAATCGTAGACCTGTGGTTCCTGAGCGTGAAGTCATAGGTTTGTTGCCTCTCGAGCATAGAATGCTACCGAGCACAAAGGCATCCGGACAAGAAAAACCATAGACTTGTAGCTGTCGGACGTAAAGCCGTTAGATTTGTTGCTGTCGAGCGTAGAAAGCTCCTTTAGCGTAGAACTGTTTGATTTGTAGCTCCTGAAAAGAAAATTTCTTCGAGCATGAGGTTTGCGGATCTGTTGCTGCTGAGCGTAAACTGAGCGCCACCGAGCGTGAGATCGTCGATTTGGTATCTGCTGAGCGTAAAGTCGTGGGTTTGTGGCCTCTCGAGCATAAAAGCTACCGAGCACAAAGGCATCCGGGCATAAAACCATAGACTTGTAGCTTGCGAGCGTAAAACCGTAGATCCGTTGCTGTCGAGCGTAGAAAGCTCATTTAGCGTAGAACCCGCTGAACCGTCTTGCACGAAAAAACCTTTCGAATTCGCTGACTGTCCGTCTTCCAAGGGTAGTGGGCTGACGTAGCATCCAATCATAATCAACTATTAATTGCGAGATTTGGTTAGGGTCTCGAGGGGTTCGTCCGAGGATTCGAGGAGTCGACCCGGACTGTATATATATCCCCAGCTTCTGGAAAGAAAAAACTTTTTATCTGTCTTTTGCGAAAGAGAGCTTTCGACTGTTCGAGTTTTTCTTCGTTCTTTCTCCGAGCACTTCGAGTCTTTCAGAAATGGCGCCGAAACAAACCCCCTCCGCTAAGGGAAAGAGCATAGGTTCTTCTTCTCATTCTTCTGTCCCGGCGAGGGAATCTCCGGTCGGGCAAGGTAAACTTCCCTCTGAGGGGAGCATCCCGCCGACGACTAGTGCTCCCGGCTTTAGAGGTAGAACTTTTTGGGATAACACAAACGACGAAAAATCCTTCGCACATGTTGAACGTGACTGCGCTAGGTCATCTTCTATGCTGATAGCCTCTTTTGAGGAAGATGACGCACGGAGGCATTTTCATCTTTTACGCCCACATTTCTAATGTGTCAGCGTAAAGACTCCGTATTTTCGTAGCTCTGGGCGTAAATAGCTCGGGCTACCGAAAATTGGCGTATTTCGTAAAATTTGAATTTTACGTTTGTGGAGGAGACTTCCGGCGTAAGGTGACCAAATTTGTACAATCTTGGCGTAAAGCACAGACTGTCGTTTCCTTGGTCCGTGTGTTTGTGCCAGACTTGTAATGACATATCTTCTTTGCATTATCTTGCAGTTGATCTGGGTGAGTCCCCATTGGCTGAGGTGATGGGCTCCGCTGCGGGGATGCTGCACTCAAACTATCTGGAGGATCTGTCCCATGTGGCATTTCCCATCTCTGGACCCCAGTATCCTGAGGGAAGGGAGCTTCTGATATCGGCCCAGGGTGCGCGAATGCTGTTGAGTATGATCAACGACGAACCCTTGGTACGTGTAGATGGAGAGCAGTACATAAAGCCGGTTTTCCTTTTTGGGGACATGATTGATAAACAGTCCCAGACGAAGCCCAAGAGGGAGCCTTGGGTTTTCCCTGCTGGGGATTTGGTCTTGTACCTGCCGACGATGCCGAGGGATTATCCCATCTCGGCCTTCTCCCATGCGACGCATCCCAGGAAGATGTCTTGGAAGCTGACTCCTGATCTTCACGGGAAGCCGGGGAAGATCTTCCATCTGAAAGGCGCTGACCAGGGGTCGTTTGTTAGTCGCCCTTCTGGCGTTGTGACGCTGTTCCGAGGACTGTGCCCGGGCAGTGTTCCAAGTGAAGATAGCTCGGTGATCCAGCCGGTCCAATTGCCGACCTTCTGCAACGACTTCATGGGTCGAGGTGGGGTATATCCCAAGGAGAATCCTTGGTGCAATGGGTGGATCGCCCCAACGAACTCCCGATGGAGATGCCTAGTTGACTGGGCCTTAAAGCACTTCCAGAGAGAGTTGGAGGGCATTGGACTATATGCCGCTGTGAGTGCGACGAGCGTCGGGCTGCCTCCGAACCCTAATTTGTTCCTGGCACTGATGGAGCGGTACATTCCGCTCACCGGGACCTTCGCCACTCCACTAGGGGAGTTGGGGTTGGCCCTTCATGAGATGGCAGTTGTCTCGAGACTGCCGATGGGGGATACCCCATATGAAGAGTACGTTTCCACCAATCGGGAGTTGGGGGATTTGGACCCTCGGGTGGCGGAAGTATATCAGGAGCTGATGTGTCAGTACTTCGCGTGCACCACTTTTTATAACGAACCTTCTGATTTGGCTCACACCACCAAGTGGATGTCTTACCTCTTCTTCCACCGAGCCAGGGCCGCCAGGTCGGAGAGAGCCTCGGGTGGTAAGAAAGAGCCCGTGAACTGCTTGGGCGTCCTCAGTGCCCAGGTTGTGGAGACTCTTATGGAGGAGGCTGAAGCTCCGGATCAGATTCTTGTGGAGGGGGTAGGAAAGTACCCGGAAGGCACTAAGGCCTGTAGTTACTTGAGGCATTGCCGCAGGCCTTTGTCTAAGGAGGCCCAGCTGGCTGGTTTCCTCTCCATATGGCTGCGTCAAGTAGTGGTGCCGGGCACCGCGTCCGCGGACCGCATTCACCGCAACATCCTGTGGCCGGCAGTGCGCCTGGTGTTTGGGGCAAGACTGGGCTTGCTTCCTGCCATGGTGTGCCGTATACAGGCTGGCCTGAGGGCCATGACAGATGGGTTGCTCGTTGATGAAGCTCGGCGGGAGAGCTTCCCTAGGGTGGAATTACCATACTTGTACTTGATGGGATGGTTAATTCTTCACAATTCTCGGGTTATGTCACCCGGTTCCGGTAGCAGCTCAGGGGGTATATTCCTATTGAATTACGGGGATTCCTCCTGGAATGTGAATACAGTTTTAGACTGTCGGCTGGTTTTGAACCTCAGCCATGGCTGGAAGATCCTTTGTACCCCCCCTCCTGTGCATCGCAACCAGTCAGGGCTGTGGCTCGAGGATTCAGGTCGAGGGAAGACCGTTCTTTCTCCGGAGGTATTTAATTGGTTGGTCTGTATTAGACCTTCCCATCTGCTGTATAGGAGCGAAGACCATTGCTTCTTCGAGCCCTACCTGCCTAGTCGGTTCGCCAGGCAGTTCGGGTATGACCAGTTGCATGTGGGCAACGCCGTCACCAGCTTCAGGTCCAGGGGTGGACTCATTGATGGAGCTAGAGGGTGGCGATATTTTATCATGGGTTGTACGGGGGCAATTTTTGTCGTGCCGGTCGTTACAACCTCCACGGAGCTGCGCATCCTTCACTCCTACGCCCAGTTTTATGTGGCGGTTAACACTTTCCACCGCGATTTTGACAGGCGTGGGAGCTTCAGGGTGCCTTCTGCCAAGCCTGGGGGAAGGGTCGAAGTCCCCTCGGTTTCTTCTGACGAGGGGGAGGAATCTGGTACTCCGGATGAGCCTCTGGTATCGTTGCCGAGGTGTGTAGTGCCTCTGCCGGCAGGGGCTCTGGTAGTCTCTTCCGGGAAGCGACGGGCTTCTACTCCGAAGGAAGCTTCCCTTCGTAAGAGGAGGAAGGAGACGGTTGCTCGTCCTCTCCGTATTCCTGGTGTTGAGGTTCCCGGGAATGAGCCTGTATCTCCCTGTATCAGGGATAATTCTTTGGCCGGAGGTTCCTCGCCTTTCAGAGGGGGACATTCTACAGTTCTGGCTGGCGGCGCCGGAGAGTCCTCGCTAGAGGCTGCTGTCGCTGCGGCTGCTCCAAGCAGCGGAGCGGGATTGCCTGCGTGGCCCCAACAGATGGGAGAATCTTCCCTGAGGTCAGTAGCGGGCGGAGTTACTCCTGCGTTAGCGAGCACGCTTAGCGAGACTCCGGTTGATGAACCTCGACCGCGTCTCGGGGAAGGCTTGACCGAACTCTTGGCGATGTCGGTCGGCCCACCTCTTTCTCCAGGTATGACAGTTCGTATCGCGTCATTAAGGCGTGGCTTAGCTACATCTGCTGCAGATGCGTCGTATATGCCGTTGGCTCCGGGTAAATGTCGTTTCGATGTCTCCTCCTAGAAGGATTACCATTGTGTTTGACATTTTGCTTTCTTGTCCTCTTTTCAGGGGATGACGTCCATGGGGAGCATGGCGTTGAAGCGCCTTCCGGCTTTGTTCTGGCTCCTGGCGGTGACGTGGAGGCACCGGATTTTGAGGCAGGAGTGTCTTCGGGGGCTAGCTCGCCCGGGGAGGTTTTGTCGTCTCAAGGGGAGGACGAACCTGTCATCGTGACCTCGCCTGTTGCGAGTATGCCGATAACTTCAATTGTCGCCATCGCACCTTCTTCGGGCGTGCCTCCTGTTGAGGCGGCGGTGGCTACCTCGTCTGCAATTGTGGCCGCTCCGGGCGCTCAGTCGGGTTTAGTCGCGTTGATCGAGCAGCATTCCAGCCTCGTCTACACTGGCTTAAAAACGATGATACCGATGGTGTTGTCGAAGAACCTTGACTTCGAGCTCCTGAAGAAGACTTCTCAGCTTTCGATCGAGGTTGTCAGGGGGCTTGGCAATCCTGGAGTGGCTGACGCTTTGGAGGCGGTGGTTAATGGTTTAGAGCAACCCATTAACGAATACTTGCAGCGGACTGAGGGCAGCCTTGATGCTGATGTCCAGGCTCGGTACGACCTCATGTCTGAGCGGTTCGCTACAAAGCTTGAAAGCCTAGACAACTCTATCCAGACGCATAAGCTGGAGATGGATAGGAAAAGAGCTGTTGTGGAAGAAGCCCTTGCCGTTGAGATGCAGTGTCGATCCGAGCATGAAGGGAATGCGGCGAGGGCCTCCAAGCTGCGGGAAAAACTTGCTCGGGCAGTGTAGCGCCCCGTTCTCCCGATGCGGAGAGCGCGGCTAAGAAACACAAGACGGTATCGTTCGATCGGGATAGATTGAATTAAGAACTCGTCCTCGTTATGGATTTGTTTCTTCGGAATCGATTCCCATATTCAGTGGACTGCGCCCCAAGGATCGTCTTAGCGGCAGAGTCAGGAGGGACCTCTCCGCTGCTATCTTTTATTGCCTCGGTTTTTGATGTCGCTTGTTGCTTTCGTGCTTTGAGTTGGTTTTGGAATTTGCTTGTTTTCCTTGAACGGTTTCGATGGTTTTCATTGTTTTCGTTCATTAAACTGCGCTTCAATTCCGAGATTGGAAAGAGAGGAAGAAGTATTAATCGAGCTGTTCGTGTGCAGGTGAACGAGCAGTAGGCGGCTTACGAACGGAGTCGTGAAGCGCCTCTTTCCTTCTTCTTTCCAAAATCTAAGTGAGTGGCTACCAACCCGATTAGCTAGCTCTGCTTCCAGCTTCATTCCTTTGCCCCGATCAAACGATACCAAGTAATAATAAAAGAAACCAAGATAAAAGAGAATAGACTTGGTTATATGCTTGTCACGAACGAATACTTAAATTCATGCTTGTTCGCTTGGAAATAATCATAAAATGTTGCTTGTCTTGTGCAAATACATATTTTATACTCGTGTTGCCTGAAGTGCATGAATGCTTAACAATTATGAATATGTCGTGTGCTCGTGTTGCCTCGAAGGCGTAACTGATTGTTTAAGTAACGTATTGTTCGATCATGGACAACTTGTGCACAAGGGTAAGTTCTGCGGACGGTCGTTGGGGCACTGGCACCGTTCCGGTCCGGGCGGAACTCGTGTGTAGTCATCGTGTGCTGGAGGGGATAGCTTGCAATGTATCGTGTGCTTGTCGTGTTCTGGTTGCATGCTATCCCTGTCCTTGACTATGTCCGTTATGGCACCACGCCAGTGATCATCGTGTATATTTAAACCTGTTGCATACTAACTTGTGTCTCCGTGGCAGGGAAGGCAAGGTAAGTATTGTGCAGGTAATTCAGACGGTCAGGTAAAATCCACCGAACGGTGGCACGTTCATTTCAGTAAATTCAATATGCTGCTTAACTGTAAATGAACTAAGGCAAGATAGAAACCAACCAAATATGCATGCTTCACTAAACAACGTGTTGATTGGTAAAGTCAGGCTAGCTCGCCTTCACCAGCATGTTTCGATATGCTGACCCTCGTTGAAACAGGTTCTCCGCACCAAAGGCGAACCGAGCGAGGAGCCGAAGTCGTCTTCCCTATCCAGTCCAGCTGTTAGCGCATCTTCACCGCGCCTCGAAGCATTTTGGAGTCCGAAGCTGCAACTCTTCATACACAAATGCAGCTCCGTGGCAAAGCGATCCTCCAGCCTGGAGGTCTTTATCGTTTTGAGTTTATAAAAGGATGTAATGTACAGGACTGCTATCTCATTTTGAGTCAACCCTTTTGTAAGCCGTTCGGCATATTAGCTGACTCGTTCAGGAGTTTGTAATAGATGTTCATTATCAATAAAGAGAACTTTTCTATGTTTCAAATCTGTGTTTCAATTTATCTGCGTACTCTGAATACGTGCTTGCTATGCAAATCACCTAAGCCTTGTGCGGGCGCAAATCCAGGCCCGCACGGCGGTCACGACTCGGGGGACGCCTCGGGGCGTGACATAGTGGTATCAGAGCACAGATTCAAAGTTCCTTAGACTTCGTGCTGGAAAAGTTCCTTTAACGATCGAAATTCCTGTGCGAACTCTTGAACTCGCTAGGCCAAAATGAGATACGTTCATGCAATAAGTCCATAATACATTATGATCCTAATGTAATTTACCTTCTTTTGAAGGAATGGATCCAGCGCAATCTGCAGCACAACCACCGATCGAAACACAAGAGAGCAGTTCGAGCAATTCGGGAAGCTCTCGGAGCCAACGAGGCATGTCTCAAGTCGACCCGCTTGAGCGGGTAATGCAAATGTTAGAATCGCAACGACAACGAGACGATGCTCGCCAAGCTAAGCTCGAGAGTAATCTAGAGACCCGATTCTCAGTCCAACAGAAGCAGGTCGATGCCCTGCAACAAATCGTTCAGACTTTGGCTGCCAACCATTCCGCCGCAACAGCAGCGACTCCGGTGGAACAACCCGTGCTTGAAGTGGAGACGCCTCAGATTCCAAGGCCGAGGGACGTGACTGCCTTCAACTTGGGCCATTTCAAGAAAGTCTGCAATACCCCGTTCAACGGGACTGAGGACCCAGTGGTAGCTCTAGATTGGCTAGCCGAGATCGAAGATCACTTCACTCTGCTAGAGGTCCCCGAAGATAAGCGCGTCGCCTGCGCGCAACTACAGCTCCGCCTCGACGCACACGATTGGTGGGACGTGCATCGACGATCTCTCCAATTTGATCACGGAGAGGAGGCGATCTCGTGGACGACCTTTCGTGCCGCGTTTGAAGAGGAGTTTATACCGCCTCCAGTACAACGTCAAATGGAAAATGACTTCGTGCAACTAAGGCAAGGCAGGATGACAGTTAAAGAGTATTCCGCCGAATTCAACCGACTCTCCAAATTCGCTAGGGCCTATTTACCTGATGTAGCGAGTCGAGCCAGAAGGTTTGAAGGTGGACTACGCCCTGCCATCCATTCGCACGTGGTCAATAATCAGTACGGGACAATGCGTGAAGTCATGAATCACGCCCTATCTCTCGAACCACTCTATCCTCACATTTCTATCGGCGCTGTGCATACATCCAGTCACAAACGCCAAGGCAACGAGGGAGGAAATACCGCTACAAAGCGCCCGAATAACGCTGGTCAGCAGGACGGGGATTGGAACAAAACTTGTCACTTCTGTAGGAGAAAAGGACACCTTAAGAAGTACTGCCGTAAAAGACTTGGATTATGCCTCGCTTGTGGCGATCCAGCCCATGCTATTTCCTCCTGTCCGAACCTTCATGGTCGTCGTCCTGAACAAAATAATCCTTAACGGTAAGTTCTACCCTAAGTTTCGGGACGAAACTTCCAATTAGTTGGGTAGGATGTAGCGCCCCGTTCTCCCGATGCGGAGAGCGCGGCTAAGAAACACAAGACGGTATCGTTCGATCGGGATAGATTGAATTAAGAACTCGTCCTCGTTATGGATTTGTTTCTTCAGAATCGATTCCCATATTCAGTGGACTGCGCCCCAAGGATCGTCTTAGCGGCAGAGTCAGGAGGGACCTCTCCGCTGCTATCTTTTATTGCCTCAGTTTTTGATGTCGCTTGTTGCTTTCGTGCTTTGAGTTGGTTTTGGGATTTGCTTGTTTTCCTTGAACGGTTTTGATGGTTTTCATTGTTTTCGTTCATTGAACTGCGCTTCAATTCCGAGATTGGAAAGAGAGGAAGAAGTATTAATCGAGCTGTTCGTGTGCAGGTGAACGAGCAGTAGGCGGCTTACGAACGGAGTCGTGAAGCGCCTCTTTCCTTCTTCTTTCCAAAATCTAAGTGAGTGGCTACCAACCCGATTAGCTAGCTCTGCTTCCAGCTTCATTCCTTTGCCCCGATCAAACGATACCAAGTAATAATAAAAGAAACCAAGATAAAAGAGAATAGACTTGGTTATATGCTTGTCACGAACGAATACTTAAATTCATGCTTGTTCGCTTGGAAATAATCATAAAATGTTGCTTGTCTTGTGCAAATACATATTTTATACTCGTGTTGCCTGAAGTGCATGAATGCTTAACAATTATGAATATGTCGTGTGCTCGTGTTGCCTCGAAGGCGTAACTGATTGTTTAAGTAACGTATTGTTCGATCATGGACAACTTGTGCACAAGGGTAAGTTCTGCGGACGGTCGCTGGGGCACTGGCACCGTTCCGGTCCGGGCGGAACTCGTGTGTAGTCATCGTGTGCTGGAGGGGATAGCTTGCAATGTATCGTGTGCTTGTCGTGTTCTGGTTGCATGCTATCCCTGTCCTTGACTATGTCCGTTATGGCACCACGCCAGTGATCATCGTGTATATTTAAACATGTTGCATACTAACTTGTGTCTCCGTGGCAGGGAAGGCAAGGTAAGTATTGTGCAGGTAATTCAGACGGTCAGGTAAAATCCACCGAACGGTGGCACGTTCATTTCAGTAAATTCAATATGCTGCTTAACTGTAAATGAACTAAGGCAAGATAGAAACCAACCAAATATGCATGCTTCACTAAACAACGTGTTGATTGGTAAAGTCAGGCTAGCTCGTCTTCACCAGCATGTTTCGATATGCTGACCCTCGTTGAAACAGGTTCTCCGCACCAAAGGCGAACCGAGCGAGGAGCCGAAGTCGTCTTCCCTATCCAGTCCAGCTGTTAGCGCATCTTCACCGTGCCTCGAAGCATTTTGGAGTCCGAAGCTGCAACTCTTTATACACAAATGCAGCTCCGTGGCAAAGCGATCCTCCAGCCTGGAGGTCTTTATCGTTTTGAGTTTATAAAAGGATGTAATGTACAGGACTGCTATCTCATTTTGAGTCAACCCTTTTGTAAGCCGTTCGGCATATTAGCTGACTCGTTCAGGAGTTTGTAATAGATGTTCATTATCAATAAAGAGAACTTTTCTATGTTTCAAATCTGTGTTTCAATTTATCTGCGTACTCTGAATACGTGCTTGCTATGCAAATCACCTAAGCCTTGTGCGGGCGCAAATCCAGGCCCGCACGGCGGTCACGACTCGGGGGACGCCTCGGGGCGTGACAGGCAGAGGAGTGGGCTTCCCAGTCGTTGGCAGGTTTGGAGGTAGCAACTGGTCGACTGAGCGAAGTGCGACGGGATCTGGACCGTGCGGAAGCTGCCCGTGCGGGCTGTCTTCGGGCAAGGGCTAATCTGACCCTTACGCATACTCCGGAGGCACGGCTGGAGCAGGCTCGCGCCGATGCTTTGGCCCTTAGGAATGAGAGGATAGCTGCACTGGAGCGGCAGATTCATGGCCTGATTACTCTGCCATCTTGATGTACCCCTTCCTATGTAATTCTGCCTTCTTCGGGAATGAATAACAGCGACTCTTTTCTGACTGTTGTGGACCCATCATTTCGGAATGTAAATGACAGGTTAGGTGAGAGTGATATCAGAGGTAGTATGGACGTGATAAACTCTCGATAAACTTTTTAGCGGGACATATCTATTCAGAGGTCATGCGGACATGATAGAGTGTAACCCAACTAATTATGTTTTTGGAAGTAGTTTTGTCAGAATCGAGGTCCTTGCTATTTTCCTCTTTGAGCAGGAGAGATTAGGCATAGTACATTTTCAGGAATTTGCCGTTGATAGGAGCCATTAACAGATCTCCGTTGGGCTGGGCTATCCTGTAGGCGCCGTTTGAGAACGTTGTCTCGATCACATAAGGGCCTTCCAATTTGGGCTGGAATTTGCCTTTACTTCTGTGAGTTAGAATCATCGGCCTTCTCACGGCTAGAACTAGCTCGCCGACTTTGAACACTCTTTCCTTTACTTTATGATTGAAAGCTTTGAAAATGCGTGCTTGGTAGAGCGCGATGCGCTGCTGAGCTTGGAGGCATTTCTCGTCTAATCCTTCCAGCTCTTGGAGCCTCAACAGGTCATTCTTTTCTCGAGTCAGCTCACTAGTCACGGCTATTCGGAGCGACGGGATCTGGATTTTGATAGGAAGGACCGCCTCACTTCCGTAGACTAGTGAAAAGGGGGTACAACCTGTTGGTGTCTGTACCGTTGTGCGGTATGCCCAGAGACATTCGCCCAGCTTCTCGTTCCAGTCTCTTTTGTTTGAAGAAACGAACTTCTTCAGGAGTTTGACAATGGTTTTGTTGAAGGCTTCCGCCAAACCATTAGCAGCTGGATAATATGCCGTAGAGGCAATGTTGTGTATCCGGTTATTATCGCAAAACCGATGAAACGCTTGGCTGATGAACTGAGGTCCATTGTCGTGGATTATCCTTCGGGGAATCCCAAAGCGATAAATGACATGGTGCTTGATGAAGCTGATTACGTCAGACACCTTTACTTCAGCCAGAGGGATTGCTTCGGCCCATTTGGAAAAGTAATCTGTGATGGCCAGTATGAACCGGTGGCCTCTGGAGGAAGATGGGTGAATGGGCCCAACGATATCCATACCCCAGGCTTCGAAGGGCCAGGATGCAATCGTAGGATGTAGATATTCAGACGGTTGATGTATGAAGTCTGCATGGACCTGGCAGGCCCTGTATCGTTTTGCATAGCTGATCGTGTCTGTGATCATAGTGGGCCAGTAATAGCCCATTCTCCTGATGCGGTCCTGCAGCTTAGGACTGGACTGATGCGCTCCGCATACGCCATCGTGAGCTTCACGGATAATCTGCTGTGCCTCGGCGCCAGCGAGACATCTTAACAGCAGTTCGTCGTAGGTCCGGCGATACAGATATTGTGAAGATGCATCGAAGTAGAAGCGTAACGATCGTCTCTTGACGGATACTGCTTCTTTGGGGTCCTCTGGCAAGATTCTATATGCCACGAAATCTATGAAGGGACTCGTCCAATCTCTTGTAGGAGGATCGACGTTTACAGCGTAGCTGCGTTCTAGGTGACAGCTGTTCTTTACACAGAATAAATCTCTGTTAAGAAGGATTACCGAATCCTGCCTTCTTATAGGGGTGGCTAAGTTCGCAGCTAGGCTGGCTAGGGCATCAGCTTCCAGATTCTGAGATCGAGGTACATGCTCTAGGAAGAACCCTTTGAACGTCATGGCTATCTCGACCGTTGCTTGGTGATAGGGGATGAGGTCTGGATTCCGGACTTCGTATATCCCCCTGACTTGGTTGACGATGAGCAGAGAATCGCCGAAAGCTTCCAGGGATTTCACCCCCAGCTCTTTAGCGACTTGGAGCCCGATTAGCAGGGCGTTGTATTCTGCCACATTGTTGGAGCAGGGCTCGCTAAGAGAATATGCTCGGTAGATGACGAGCTGATCTGGAGTAACTAGGACGACTCCTACTCCTGAAACGACGTTTCCCTTAGGACCGACTTTGGAGGCGCCATCGAAGAATAGTTGCCATACGTCACTTTCTCTTGCAAAATTACATTCCGCAACTTCATCGGGGATGTCTTCGTATAGTTTGGAGGTCTCCGGGATTGGATGAGCTGCTAGGAAGTCGGCCAGTGCTTGGCCTTTGATGGACTTCTGTGGGACGTAGACCATGTCATATGGCGTCAGTAGCATTGCCCAAGTTGCGAGTCGGGAGTTAAGGGCACTTGGCTTGCTCATCAGCACCCGGAGAGGGTTGATCCTGGAGATAATATGAATAGTCTGGCCGGCGACGTAGTGTCGCGTCTTCTGGACAGCGAACATCAGAGCCAAGCATTCCTTCTCCACTGGGTTGTACCGGTGTTCGGCCCCGACCATCATCCTGCTAAGGTAGTAGATAGCCTGTTCATGACCCGCATCGTTCTTCTGTGCAAGGAGAGCTCCTAGCGAATGATCCATTGCCCGAACGTACAGCAAGAAGGGTTTTCCCATGACGGGAGGCACCAGAACTGGTGGACTGGTTAGGTAGCGCTTGATATCCCCAAACGCTTGCTGGCAGGTTTCGTCCCATATGAAGGACACACCTTTCTTTATGAGGTGAGAGAAGGGCTGACATCTCCCCGAGAGGTTGGATATGAATCGCCGGATGTAAGCCAGACATCCTTGGAACCCCCTGAGTTCCCTCAGATTACGGGGTGGTCGCATTGCTACGATCGCCTGGACTTTGTTAGGGTCTACTTCGATGCCTCTGGCGGTAATGACAAATCCCAGGAATTTGCCACTGGATACCCCCAGAAAGGACTTTGTAGGGTTCATCTTGAGTTGATGCTGGCGCATTAACTCGAATACCGCCCTCAGGTCTCGAACGTGATCACCTTTGAGGCAGCTTTTGACAGCTATGTCGTCCACGTAATATTCTACTGTCTTGCGTAACTGCTCACGGAATATGTTACTCATAGCTCGTTGGTATGTAGCCCCGGTGTTCTTTAATCCGAAGGGCATGACCGTATAGCAATATACCCCCAGTGGTGTCCGAAAGGCAGTGTGCTTTTCGTCTTCCGGATGTATCTTGATCTGATTGTATCCCGAGAACCCGTCCTTAAAAGACATACGCTCGAAGCCGCAGGTGTTGTCGATCATGATGTCCGTGATGGGAAGGGGGAATTCATCTTTGGGGCAGGCCGCATTCAGATCTCGGTAGTCAATGCAGATACGTACCTTCCCATTTTTCTTCATGACTGGGACAACGTTGGCGACCCAGTCGGGATATTGTTCTTCCCGGATGAAACCGCAGGTTATCAACTTCTTGACTTCGTCCTCGATGGCGTCCATCATATCCGGGCGAAATCGACGTTGGTGTTGTTTCACTGGCTTCGAATCGGTCGAAATATTGAGCTTATGAGTAGCTACCCTCGGGTCTAGGCCTGACATGTCCTCATAACCCCATGCAAAGACGTTGACATATTCCTTTATCAGCTGTATGATCTCTTCCTTTTCAACTGGGGGAAGATTGTTACTGACAAATATTGGCTTTGGTGAGAGCTCACCCCCAACATTGACTTGGATAACTTCGTCCTTGGTGGGAGGTTCTCTCTGCTCGAAGCGGAATTCCCACTGTGTATCCATTTGTTGAGCCCAGGGGTCGTTCTCGAACGGCTCAAACTTTGGGGTTGTGACTCCATCGGGGATGGAGGTACACATCTGCTCAGAGGTGATATGGACATGGCAATTTTTGTGGACTTAACATCACTGGCGTGCTTAGAATTTAAGTACGGATGTTAAGTGTAGATGACAATCAATATCAGAGGTAATATGGACATGATGATTGACGGCCGAAAGTTTTATTCAGAGGTAATATGAACATGACAAACTTTTGTGATTGTGACTCCATCGGGGACGGAGGTACACATCTGCTCAGAGGTGATATGGACATGGCAGTTTTTTGTGGACTTAACATCACTGGCGTGCTTAGAATTTAAGTACGGATGTTAAGTGTAGATGACAATCAATATCAGAGGTAATATGGACATGATGATTGACGGCTGAAAGTTTTATTCAGAGGTAATATGAACATGACAAACTTTTGTGATTGTGACTCCATCGGGGACGGAGGTACACATCTGCTCAGAGGTGATATGGACATGGCAATTTTTGTGGACTTAACATCACTGACGTGCTTAGAATTTAAGTACGGATGTTAAGTGTAGATGACAATCAATATCAGAGGTAATATGGACATGATGATTGACGGCCGAAAGTTTTATTCAGAGGTAATATGAACATGACAAACTTTTGTGATTGTGACTCCATCGGGGACAGAGGTACACATCTGCTCAGAGGTGATATGGACATGGCAGTTTTTTGTGGACTTAACATCACTGGCGTGCTTAGAATTTAAGTACGGATGTTAAGTGTAGATGACAATCAATATCAGAGGTAATATGGACATGATGATTGACGGCCGAAAGTTTTATTCAGAGGTAATATGAACATGACAAACTTTTGTGATTGTGACTCCATCGGGGACGGAGGTACACATCTGCTCAGAGGTGATATGGACATGGCAGTTTTTTGTAGACTTAACATCACTGGCGTGCTTAGAATTTAAGTACGGATGTTAAGTGTAGATGACAATCAATATCAGAGGTAATATGGACATGATGATTGACGGCCGAAGGTTTTATTCAGAGGTAATATGAACATGACAAACTTTTGTGATTGTGACTCCATCGGGGATAGAGGTACACATCTGCTATCCCGCTGAAGTGATCGTTCCCTTGTTTTTTATAAACGCAGAGTGATGACCTTAGCATCGATTAATTCCTGAATTCTCCTTTTTAGCACATAGCAGGTCCTTGTAGGGTGATGAGTGTACCGATGGAAGAGGCAATAATCTGGGTCATTGACTCTGTCGGCCCTCTCAGGATATCTGATGTCGGGTAGCTGAAGCTTATGTTCCCCCCTCAATATATTGAAGATTTCAACTATGTCATCTTCTTTGAAGGAGAAAGTTCCTTTTGGTCGCAGGGCTCCTGATGCCTGAGTTTTACGGTCTTCCGGGAAGATTGTCGTTGTTGTATCATCTTCGACTCTCGAGGACCTTCCGCCCCTAGCCTTGGACGCTGCTTTGTTTCGTCGAGGTGAGTTACCCCCGGACACGCTGTGGCCTCTGGTCAAAGAAACTGATTCAGCAGGAGTTGCCTCTGGTGGTACAGGATTAGATTTTGAAGTTTTGGGTTTTGCAGCATATCCCAACCCGAAACGAGTTTGTTGATGGTGAGAAGTACCCTGCAACGGTGTTCGTCGGCCTTTTCCATAGTTGAGGCCTTGATTTGATTTTAAATCATAACCCATGTTCTGTATAATCTTCAAAGCTTGTGGGCTATACCTGTAGATTTGCATTTTCCCACTCTCAGACTCGCGGAATTCTTCCTGTTCAACCGGACCGCTCCGCTTGTGTTTGAAGACTATCGGATGCTAATCGTCGCGGGTAGGAGGGACAATAAAGGCTTTATTTTCATATGGTTCATACATCATGATGACATTAGATGTTGTTGCATCTTCCCATACGATCGCTCCCCGTTTGACAGTTAGGGGTTCTAAAACTTGTTTACGACTCCTGTCTTTGTCTTTCCGGATCAAATAGGTACGCAGGTCAGGAGGTTTTGCAGAAGAAGAAGACGAAGGCTTATTTCTTCTGTTCCCATCAGCGGGTATGCGGAGGATGGGCACCATGGTTTCCCCTATGCCACCTGTATACAACAGGTTGGCCATCTGGGCGGCGGATAATCCCCTGGGAGGGAGTCTTTCCGCGATCTGAGCTTGTTTTACGCCGAAGGACTGTGCCTGGCGTAACTTGGGGATTCGCTCAGTCTGGCGTAAAGCTGGAGAGGCCCTCAGTTGGCCACTAGCTTCTCGCGTAATCCGGAGAATAGGCGGATCATTCTTTTGCTGGCGTAAAGGCCGAGTAGTTGAGTATTCGCCCGCTTGCTTCCCCTTGCGGAGATCGCAGCACTCATCTGGTTCACCGTAGAGGTCAGATGTCGTCCTGCGCCTGGAGCATGATCTGTACTTCTGATTTGGCGTTGAGGCACCATCAGAGGTTTTGTCTGTACCGCGCGTAGCGGGAGACAGGTTCCTACGCGTGGAGCGCAGGGGATACTTCTGGGTCAGCGCTGAGGCTTTGTCCGAAGTTTTGTCTGTACCGCGCGTAGCGGGAGACTGATTTCTGCGCGTATAGCGCAGTGGATACTCCTGGGTTAGCGCTGAGGCTCTACCAGAAGTTTTGTCTGTACCGCGCGTAGCGGGAGACTGAATTTTACGTGCGGGGCACGGAGGGAGCGATGCTACCACCTCATTGGTCGGAGAGATCGGAGAGATCGGAGAGTCCACAGGAACGGCGGAGGATGTCTTGGGCATCCACACTTTGCGTAGCTTCCTGTTGTCTTGGACGGAGAGAGAGTGAGAGCTACCCCCAGTCCGAAGCATGTCTTCGTAGGCAGACTGGTCGAAATAAACGACCAGTGTCTTCTTCACGGTTCCTACAGATACCGCATCGTGTTGAGCAATTACTTCCTCGTCAGAAGAGAAAGATATCCCCAGCAGAGTCGCCATCTTGTTTGTGGTATTAAACGAAAGAATGAAAGTGTATTTCAATGACAGGGTTTATATGAGACCCATGCCCTTTGGTTTACAAACAAACTTGTACAATTCGATCCTATACGAGGATGTGGGAGTACAATTTATTTAATCTGGGTATAAATTGCTATAGGTGTCTGATCTGCGGTCGATCACTTTAGCCCTTGGACTACACGATGTTGAAGAAGTGCCGTGGAAGACAGGATACAGCTTCGGAGGTTGCGAAGGAGGGTGGATGCGCGATGCTGAAGGTCGTCGCTCCCTATTCCTTGCCTGAGCTCTGTATTCTTCTCTCTCTCTCTGTCTCTCCCTCTTGATCTCCGGTTCGGTGACCTTGTTCGATCCTTCTTTCAAAGTTTCGAGCTTTGATCTGATATTGGTATTCTTGGCCAAATTTTTCGACCTTGTTCCCCATTGACAGGGGCCTCTATTTATAGAGTCTTTGGTGACAGTGACCACTCCGTTGGTATAGCAACCGAGGAGTGGACAGTAGAGCACCCTTTTACACAACGGTTAAAGTAACCAATGCCTGCGTAATAATGACCTTTTGATTGAGCAAGTGACGCGCGTCCAACTAAGGGGACGAAACGTGTATATCTGCTACGGAGATCACGGCGTAGAAGCCACGTAGGTAGGTATCCCTTGTGTAGAAGAGGTTGGCGTAGAAGCCAAATATCTGTCACCTTGGCGTAGAAGCCAAATAGGCATAGAAGCCGAGTAGGCGTGGAAGCCGAGTAGTCGTAGAGACTGAGGGGGCGTGGAAGCCGAGCAGGCATAGAAGCCGAACAGGCATAGAAGCCGAGTAGGCGTGGAAGCCGAGCAGGCATAGAAGCCGAACAGTCGTAGAGACTGAGGGGACGTGGAAGCCGTAGGAGCACAGATCCTGAATGGGCATAGAAGCCGCTGCGTACCGTGCCAGGGTGCTGATGTGGACGTCTTTAGCTGGAATTACGGCTTTTGGAGATCAAATCTTTGGCGGAGATTTGCCATCATCCTGTGCATTAAATGCAGAGACGTGCCTTAAGGGGAAACTGTCACCGCTCTGTACGTTTTGACGGAGGGACGTGCCTTGAGGGGACACTGTCACCGCTCTGTGCATTTTGACGGAGGGACGTGCCTTGAGGGGACACTGTCACCGCTCTGTGCATTTTGACGGAGGGACGTGCCTCGAGCCCTGTACGAAGCGCAGCTTTTGACGTGGCAGGCGGTTTGTCTTCTGCGGAGCGTAAAATAGCCCATGTTTGCCTGTGTAAAACAAGGCAGCGTGTTCTCTTTGCACGCGAAAGAGCAGTTTACGCTGGGGGATTTTAGTAAGCGCCGGTTTGGTGATATTTTAACCAAATCCTCTGCATTAAATGCTGAGATCCGCCATCATACTATGGAGCGCGTCCCGAGGGGTCTGCCCCCGTTCCCAGCCGTCGTTTGGGTAGTTGTGCAGCACTTTTTGTCAGGAGTCAGAGGTCAGGTTTACTGCGTGACTGGACAGTTTCTTTTTGGGAATACGAAGCGTTCCTCGTACGCTTTAACGCTGCTTTGAGAGCGGCTGGGTTTTACGCCATGGAGGCGATGAAGAACCCTGTTTTACGCTGGATGGCTCTGAAGGCCTCTGCTTACGCTGCTCTGTATCAAGACGCTGCGTAGATCTTCCAAGCATTTTTTTTCATGCTTCTACAGTGTCTCCGGCGGTACGATACTAAGTTTTTCTTGTCCTTAGCTTACCACCCCCAGTCAGATGGCCAGACGAAAGTGGTCAATCGGACAATGGAGATATACCTCCGCTGTTTCATCGCTGACAAACCCAAGACATGGACTTACTGGCTTCCGTGGGCTGAGTTCTACTTCGATACCTCCTTTCACTCGGCTCACCGCACCACCACTTTTGAGCTCGTCTACGGTCGGCCTCCCCCCGCCATGCTACCTTATAGGGTCGGCGCCTCCGTGATTGATGTTGTTGACTGATACCTCAATGATCGTGCCACGGTTCTCGAACAAGCGAGATAGCACCTTCACTAGGCTCAGAATCGGATGCAGAAAGTATATGATGCTCGGTACCGGGAGGTCATCTTCAGCCCGGGCGATTGGGTGTGGGTGCGCCTCCAACGACATCGACAAATGACTCTGAGGCACACAACCGACCACAAGCTCGCACCTCGATTCTTCGGGCCCTTTCGCGTCTCTGCTCGAGTTGGCACGGTGGCCTATCAACTCGAGCTTCCACCCGACGTTCGCCTCCACAACGTCTTCCTTGTCTCCTTACTAAAGTCATTCCATGGTCCACCTCCGAAGGAAGTACCAGCCTTACCCGCCGATCTCACGCCAAGCGAACATCCGGTCCCGGCGGAGATACTTGATACTCGAATTATTGCTGACACCCGCGAGTACTTAGTTAGCTGGGCAGAAGAACCTGCTGACGATGCTACATGGGTCCAACACTAGGGGTGAGCATTCGGTTTATTCGGTCCAAATCGAACCGAATTGTCAAGAACCGAATTAACCAAAAGCAAAAAAACACACAACCGAAACCGAACTGATATAATTCATAACCGTATCAAAACCGAACCGAATTAAAATTCGGTTATTTGGTTAACTGAATTTAAAAAAAAATAGAAAAGAAGGATCGACATAATTTGCTAAAATTAAATTGCAGAAGCAAAGATGCAAAATTTGACAATAAAATTGGACTAACCCCTTCTTCCTCTCCAAACCGGACTTCATGGCGGCGCTGTCGTACTTGACGATGGTCTTCCCGATAAGAGGTTCGCAAGCTTCGGCACGCCGCCGTCGTCCGAAGGGGGCGGGGTCTGCCTCTGCTGCTCCACCTAGACCACCACCAGTAGCTCGCCCGCCTCGACCTCCACGTCGTCCCATCAACACTGACGCCGGCCTCCGCAATCTCAACCTCCTCCTCCTCCTCGGCCTCAAGTCCCGCGTCAACCTCACTGCCCTCGACGCCCTCTCCGGCCACTGCAGCCTCGATCAGGCCCTCGTCCCCGACCATCGCTTCCCCCTCCCATCTCCACCTCCTGGGTTGGCGTTCGAGCAGGCCGCATGGAGGCTGGTGGTGGGTCAGAGGACTCAGAGGCGCTCAGGGTTTGGGAGAATCACAGAGGTATTGAGAAGTGAATGTGGTCCACTAGAAAATTTTAGATTAGAAAATGAATGGTGTGGTGACTGTGGTCTGGTCCACTATAATAGTTTAGATTAGAAAATGAATGGTGTGCCAGGTGTTGTCTGGAAAATAGAGCAAGACTGATGGTACTTCTCTCATATAATCACACTCGTGAAAGGCTAGGCCTTAAGAAAGCTTTAGATCCCTTTCCATTTTCCATGAATGCCAGTGTGCCACGTAGCTATTTAAATACATGAAGGTTAAAGTCCTTTTCACTGCACTACCTATTTAAATACTCGAGTTTAGGGGTGAGTAGCTGCTTATTCGGGTTTTACATCAAAATCGAAACATAAAATCGAAACCGAATAATTTTTTTTAGTATTTTCAAAACCGAAACCGGACCAATTTTTTTTTAAACCGAATCGAATCTCTTATTCAGTTCGGTTCGGTTCAATTTTTGGTCTAAAATCGAATAATGCTCACCCCTATCCAACACAACACCCTCGAGCGCCTTCATCCCAGCTTCCAGCACGAGGACGTGCTCGGTTTGAAAGGAGTGTAAACCCCATGATTTTTTAGATATTAAATTTTAATATTGGTATTATGTAATTTATTGAGATTAAGGGAGAATTTTTATTATTTTTAGCTAATTAGAATAAATATAAATTCATGTATAGATATTTTGTATATGTAATTAATTACTAATATTACACAAAATATATATTTTTGGGTGTACAACTATTATTAGAGTATTGTAGAATTTTTTTAGAAATTATTTGGGGTTCAAACCTATTTTTAATGGCCATATATATATATATATATATATATATATATATATATATATATATATATATGGTTAATAATATTAAACCCTAAACCCGAAAACAAAAACCCAAAACAAAACCCGAAACCCACTCACACCCGAAACCTATTTCCCCCGCTACAGTAACTTCCCTCACCCGACCCCTCCAATTCCTCTTCCGTGAACCCCCCCACCCCCCGACTCCTTCGTTTCCCATTCCAAAACTCCCCTCCTTCACCCTATATATACAGACGACCCCTTCAGCATTCCCCCTACTTCTAGACGACGACCGCGGACCGCCGCCAACCGCCGTCGACCGCCACCGCACGCCGTCGCAAGCAGACTCGCCAGTCTTCATACGAGCAACAGAGCATCGAGGTACCCTACTTCCCATCTCTGTTTCTCCCTGCACAGTGAACTAAATAACGATCCGTCGAATCCTATGTGAAGACCACATAACCCCCATGAACCCTGTTTAATTAGTTTAGTTTATCGTGTCATGTGTCGATCGCAAATCGTGACATAAAACAAAAAAATGACTTAATTTTAGGAACATAAACCGTTCCATGTACGCGTGTTTGAGTTCTATTATCTCCATAACGGCACGCGATGCTAAAATTTTACCTGAACAGACTTTTTGACAGCATAACCTAGTTTTATTCCTTTAAACACTTTCTTTGAACATCTTCTGCAACACTTCTGGATAATCCGTGTAACCCGTATACCTGAAACAACACCTCGCCCGTGATAATTGTGTTTGCTTATGCGATTGCCCCTGGATTTTATTATATATATACCCGTGCTTGGTTTAACCTTATTTTCCTTGGACAGTGAAGGACGAATGGTAAGTTGGTAAGTCTCGCTGTGTTACTCTTATATCGTACGGCGCACTGTCATACGAGTTAGGCTTTATATCATTGCCATAAAATTGATCCTAAGACAAGACTGGAAAGATAACTTAATAGATGGTGCACGAAACCTTTATAACGTGTTTGAATTTGTCGAGCGGGCGAGAAACCTCCCCACCAGTGCATTCATGTACTGATAACCCACCAGATTGTGTGTAGGGTGCGGGAGAACCTTGTTCGGTACGAAAATCTCCTTCGTGCGTGCTAAGGCATGGATTTCACTCTGAAGGTTTGGAACGTTGCTTCCGGAACTAAAGCACATATACAAGACATAATGTTGGAATATCGCCTATGTATCATTCCATAAATTGTAGCCACTTGGCACGCTTTTATTGTTTCAAGAGAGAGAGAGAGGACTTGAGCGACTTGTAATCTCGGCCTAGCGTCGCTTGTAACACTTGTTCAATATCAATAAAGTGCTTATTTTACTTTTGTACTTGTGTTATTCAATTCTTCCGCTATCGAAGACTCTGTGAACTTGTTACCAATCGCATATTCGTTTCTTATTCTGCTGTATTCGGACTATCTGTGTGACTCTATGGCTTAGGCATTTTATCGCATGTTCGGATCATGGCCTTGCACGGACGCAGCTTGTGCTCGTGCAGCATCACGTCCAGATAGGAAAGATCATCCCGTGGGAGCGCTGGTGCGGTGATTCGCGCCTAGCGGAGACAGCCGATTACCTACGGGAGATCGGGACATGACATATTGGTATCAGAGCTTGACTTTACGCCTTTGGATTTCGTATCGATTTTCTCAGTTTCAAAAGCTCGTTCGTGGGTTATGTGCATACACTCTCTCTCGTTGATCTGATTGGGATGTTCTATACAATGAGTCTAAATACTTTCAATAAGTTGCATGTGATTGATATGATTGCTTGTACTGGATAGTTATGCGAAGGCCTTTGTGCCGACATGTTTTAGACTTTGTGGAATAGACTCGTGCTAGAATTTACAAGTTATGTGCGAACCCGAATACCTATATGTGATTATCCAACTAGTTAGTGTGCGAGATAGAATATTGTTCGGACGGTTAGCTATGTACACAGCCTTTCGACTAAGTTGTGTTGTGTATCACGCGCCAAGACCTTTTGGTGTAAGCTAGTTGCAACCGAGATTGGGATATCGTTCAAGATAAGGATAAGTCAGGCTTAGAATGACAACCGATAGAAATATTATCAAATTATCGCTAAGGCGAATATAGAGAATCGTGCTTGGATTTTGGAAAATAGCTCGGATGGTATTTCTTGTCGGCAAATACAAATCAAATATGGTTTACTTGGATGATTATAAACAAAAATATATATGATACTAAGATTTATCAGGCGACGCTTAGGTATCGTGCAGGAGTTCTAAGGAACAACTTGGTGACTATTCTAGTGAATGATGCGAATACGATTGAGGATTAAATTGGATGACTCAATTTTCTGAGTGGTGTATGGATCATTTTGGAAATATTCAAGCGAATTCATAGGTCTCGTGTGATAGTTGGTTCAAACAATAGAGAATGTGTTGAACAAGTGATAAGGCTTATATCGAATAAGTATTCAAGGTAATGAAATCCATATATTGGTCAAGGAAACTTGGTAAAAACTGATGGATCGTGCGAGCGATCACTACCAGAAAAAGTCAAATTAGCGACGCCTAAAAATGTCGCTAAAAACGAAATAATGTCGCTAATTTGGTTTAGCGACGTAATTAGCAACGTTATAAAGTTGTCAGAAAAAACCAAGTCGCAAAAAAAACGTCGCTAAACGTCGCTATACCGACATTTTTAGCGACTTTAATGTGTCGCAAAATTTAGCGACGTTTAGCGATGCCGAGTCACTAAATAACGACGTTTATTAAAGTCGCTAAACGTCGCTGATTAGTGACTTATATAGAGACGTTACACCGACGTCTTTAATGACCTGGCTATTCTGCCATGTCAACAATTGGCGACGTATAGCGACATTTTTAGCGACGTCATTAGCGACGTATTTAGCGACTTGTTACAGCATCGCTAATTAGTGACTTATTTAGCGACGTAACTTAACGTCGCTAAACGTCGCTAAACGTCGCTAAAAATGTCGCTAATTTTTAAAAAAAATAGTGTCCAGAAGGAATTGAACTTGGGGCTACTTAGATTAATCTACTGTTTGAACCGATTTGGTCCGATCCAGTGTCTTGTCCAGATCAATCTTCGGTTAGCTTTTTAAAACCCTGGTTTGAAGATTATATGCAATTATTTATTTTCTCTCCACTTGCTATTTATTACATCATGCCTATTATAACATGTATGAGATTAAGTTCTTTCAGACATTTTAATGCTCTCAAGGCCATGGTTTCTTTCTCTCCCAAAATGCATATAATTAATATGTATTTTCTAATGTTTCGTTATAATGTTCAACATCAGTCAGGTCGATATATTAATATTTTGGGAACTATATATATTAGACATTGTATTGTGCCTTGTGGGGACATATCAAGTAAGTATTCAATGCTGGAATTAAGTATTCAATGCTGGAATTGTAGATGTAGCCAAAGTTTAACAATATATAATATGAACAGTACAAATACGAGATAAGTATCCAATACCAAGGACTATTGTTGAAGTATCAATAATTCATAATATAGAAATCGAACTCGAGTGACCATTGTGTTTACCGAAGAGAGGTATAAGTTCCTGACTAGGTGGCGGAAGATCAATGGATCAAGCCATGGAGGCGTATTATTCCTTCCATTTATTAATGGTGGGAGTTGAGGGGGACAGTGGGCCCACAAGACGTGCAACGAAGTATGCACAAAGTCCCGTGCGAAATGTCGGGCCACATAAAAAAAATTATTATAGTACAGGACAAATGTGGATATGCAAGATAACTATATTATCCAATTAAATTAACTAAAAAATTAAAGACCACAAGAAGCATCATACATCATGCCTATTGTTGAAGTATCAATAATTCATAATATACAATCGCATCCTAAATAATAATAAAAATAACTATACTACTGCGGATCTGCAGGAGGATGACCACCGGCACGCTTGAAGGATAAGAACTCCTCATACTCGTCCCATGGAATCGACACCGATGTCGATGGAGAAGGCAGTGACGTCGGTGGAGGCCGTGCCCGCTCCAAGTCTGCGAGTCGCTGGTTGTAAGAATCCAGGGTAGATAACAGCCTCGTACTGCTATGACCCATTGAATCCTGCATCCTCGTCAGCTTCTCGCCCATCGATAGCTGTGACGCCTGCAGCTCTATGATGTTGCGGTCATTGGAGGCTCTAATATCATTTGTCAAATCCCGTAGCTCCGTCATGCTGCGGTCGAGCATATCCAATCGTGCGATGAGCATCGGATCGTCCGCCTGCGGCTGGGACCGGGGCTTCTCCTCCATACTTTGCAGCAACTCGTCACGGAGAGACGCAATTTGACGGTCAACGGCCTCCTGGACGGCCTCCTGGACTCTGGCCGACGACTGTGAGGGCTGCGACTGCGAGGGGTGTGTGGAATACGCAGCTGTCGGGAGGCCCTAGATGACTGCGTCGCAACCAAGGCGACATAGGAGCCCGTACCGTAGTACGTAGCCCTCTGGAGACCACCAGTTGCGGTCACCCATAGGTCGTCCGCCGACGGAGATGGAACGGGCTGCGACGAAGTACCAGCCTCTCCAGGTGTAGGTGCACTAGCAGTCGTCCGCTCACGCAGCCTAAGATACTCGGCCTAGAAAAGGTTTGGAAACTCGATAATTGCCTAAGTTATATTAAAATTAACACAAAGTAAAGTAATACTTACATAGGTCTGTGAGGCCCTCTCATCAATGAGATTTCCGTCCTTGCGATGGGTGGCCAAGAAGACGGTCACCATGTTTGCATCCTCCCCCCTCTGTACCTGTTAAAAATATATTATTTATTACTAAACTTAAATATTTTTTCCAAGTACCATTTTATGGTACTTATATTAAAATAATATATTTTAAAAGAAAAAACATACCAAACGACGAAAATGTTCCGTCATCAGAATCGAGCCACCACACCACTTTGCAGCATTCTGCCTAGCCTCCTTGGCCTTCTTAGACCTTTCCTTGTAGCTCGGATCGTCGAATCTAGCCCTCATCGCAGTCTACTGCTCAGGCATGATCCAACCTTGGATCGATTTTCCAGCACGATCACGAGCCTTCTGGTCATCCAGAGCATCTCGGATAAGCTTGGCGGCAACGGTAGGAAAGAGCCGCTCGATCAACTCGGCCCGGTGCGAAGGATAAAAATACGTTTGCTATAATAAATAATTCATTAAGTTAGCATCACGAATAAGTTATATAATATACATAAATTAGAGAATTTATTTAATGTACTTTTACCTGGAAGTGCGCAAACCAGAACGCCTTCCTCTCCTCTGGAGCCTCAGAGTAGTTGATCCAAGGGCCACAGTAGTTGTTCCTCAGAAATTGGCCCAGGCGTCTCTGAACCGACGATGGACGATATCTATACAGAGATAATAATTTAGATTACTAAAAAAGTCAATATACGATGAATAAAGAGAAACACAAATATATACTAAACCATCTAATTGACTTACTTTGTACCGTCGGCCCAAATCTCTGTCATCGTCTCCTCCGGAGGTGCGCATGGAGGATCTTGCTGATGCTGGGACAACGTGGGCACGACCTCCTCGACATGCTCATCTGTCCCCATGGTTCCGTCAGCAGGAGGAACGTTGGACGAGGGTGTACTATCACGCCAGGAACTACTCGTCCCAACAGTCGGAGATGTGAGTGATCGATATACTGGAGTACTGGGTGACGATGATCCAGAACCAACAGTAGGCAGTACCGGAGTGGAACTGTGTCTACCTCGGGACCTGCCGAATCCTCCGCGTCGTCCTGTCATATCTGATAACAACAAATGATGAATATAGAGAAACACAAATATATACTACATTCTACATTCGAAATGTGATGCATATCTCAAAGCATTCTACAGTCAAAATATAATACATATATTCGTTAATGGGTACATCTACTTCATTAATTTTCCAACCTTGATCTATATTCTACAGTCAAAATATAGTTACATTCTACATACAATATTTTTTATTTTCAATCATCTTCAGAAAATTTATCTTGTTCGCCTTCGTCGTCCTGCTCTTCCTCTTCCTCGTCTTCACTTTCATCTACTTCGTCGTCCTCTTCGGATAATTCTACATCTTCTACATTATTACTCATGTAATGAGTAACTTCCGTTGAGTCCACATCTACAATATTTGTTACAAGAGGTAGATCGTCCTCCTGATAAGCTATTTCGTCAATATCAAAGGTATTTCTAGCTTTAGTCTTGCATACTGTCCACCAATCCGACCTCGCTGTCCCCCGTCTAGGATAAGTTATGAAGTACACGAGCTGAGCCTGACTTGATAGGATAAATGGTTCGTAGCCTTGATATCTACACTTGTAGTTTATATCCACAAGGCCATGCTTGTTAATTTTTCAACCTTGATCTTGAATCGGATCGAACCATTCACACCTGAATAGCATGATATTAGCAGGTTCTGTGCCATAATTATATGTCAACTCCACAATCTCTCGTAAGATGCCAAAAAAATTATTGTCCGGATTGACGTCTTTGTAGTTTGAAGATTTGATACACAAACCACTGTTTTTCGTGGAATCAAGATCCAGAAAGCTGTCTCTGATAGGAGCATTTGTTGACTTGAACCTGAACCCATTCACACAGAAACTTGGCCATATTTTTACGGCAGTAATTGGTCCCTTGGCTAGAGTTCTAATAGATTCAGTCTCGGGTGATATTAGACGATCGACCTAAATACCAAAGTAGCGATAGTAAGTTATTTGTTTTGCAAGTGCAGAAATAAAAAGTAATTACCAAACATCTTACATATGCGCTCAACCAAGAAGGAAAATGGCATCTCATATCTTGTTCTACTTCTTCGTCTGTTATGTAGGGTCTAACCGACCTCAACTCATCATTATATGTGCTGAAAAACAATGAAGCAACTGCTGATTAGTAGCATAATAGTATCTTATACTATTACATTGAGATGATGTAAACGTGGACGTATTAATTACTTACCCCTCTAGCTTCTCCACTTCATCCTCGTCGCAATTGAGTAATATATACAATTGAGCAGCCCTTAGCTCATCGTCATTCAAATATCTCTTCTTTATTTTCCCCGAAGGCTTTTCGGACGCATTGAATACTTTGAGTATTGCATCATTAGATTTCTGATATGCGTCGTCATTTCTGGGAGCTTTCGTCCTATTAGTAGCAACATACGGTTTAAAATACGTCGAGCAAAAGTTTATAATCTCCTCGAGAACATAAGCTTCACAAATAGAGCCTTCAACCCGTGCCTTATTTTTCACCTTTCTCTTTAGGTGATTCAGATGCCGCTCGAAGGGGTACATCCACCGATAACTGACAGGACCACCAACACGTTCCTCATAGAAAAGATGAATTGACAAATGCTCCATAAAGTTGAAGAATCCAGGAGAAAACACCTTCTCGAGCTTACATAGTGTTACCGCAATGTCCCTCTCTTGCTTTTTTAGACGCTCGACGAGCAACTTAGTAGAACAAAGATCTCTGAAGAATATGCTCAGCTCTGTCAATGGGTCCCAAACAACCCGCGGTAAGAATTCCCGAAATGCAATCGGAATTAACCTCTCCATGAATACGTGACAATCGTGGCTCTTCATACCCACCAGTTTGTTCTCCTTGAGGTCGACGCATCTTCTCAAGTTCGACACGTACCCGTCTGGAAACTTTAGACCCTGAATCCACCTACAAAGTCTACATTTATCCTCTTTATCCAGTGAGAAAGCTGACTTAGGTTGCTTTAACTTTCCATTCTCCTCCTCTATCAAATGCAATGCAGGACGTCTACATATTTCTTCTAAGTCCAACCTGGCCTTCGGATTATCTTTCGTCTTCCCCTTTACCTCCATTACAGTATTAATTATGTTATCAAACATATTCTTCTCGATATGCATGACATCAAGGTTATGTCTGATCAGATTTGTGCTCCAATATGGCAGATCCCATAATATACTCCTCTTCGTCCAGTTATGGGTGCGACCAAATCCGTCACACTTGTACCCCTTAGCAGGCTCTTCGATAGCACTTGGTAAATCTTTTACCTCTTCCCATATCGTGCATCCGGGCCACCTTGGCGGTGGATTGGCCTTCTCTACAACTCCCGTACGAAAAGCATTCCGGTTCCTCCGGTACGGATGATCCTTCGGCAAAAATTGTCGATGACAATCGAAGAAGCACGGTTTGCCTCCATGTTTCAAACGGAAAGCCTGAGAACGGTCCATGCAATACGGACATGAGAGACGACCATGGGTGCTCCATCCCGATAACATTCCATATGCCGGAAAGTCGTTGATGGTCCACATAAGTGCTGCCCTCATCTGAAAATTCTGCTTTCTAGAAACATCGTACGTGTTGGCACCTACTTCCCACAGCTGATTCAACTCATCTATCAAAGGCTGTAAATACACATCGATGTTCCTCTTCGGATTGTTCAGACCCGGGATAATAACGGTTAGGAACATATACGGAGTCTTCATGCACATCCAAGGCGGTAGATTGTACGGAGTGACGATCACAGGCCAACACGAATACTGGAAGCCCGAAAGTCCGAATGGGGTAAAACCGTCAGAGGAGAGCCCCAATCTGACATTACGCGCTTCCTCGGCAAAATGTAGATAATCTCGATCAAAGTGCTTCCATGCTTCTCCATCGGATGGATGATCCAATACTCCTTCGATCTGTTTTCGCCTGTGCCAACTCATGTTTTCTGCAGTCTCCTTAACCATAAACAACCGCTGCAACCGCGACGTCAAAGGCAAGTAGTGCATCGAATCGGTAGGCTTCCTTGCACCGACAGACTTTCCTCTAACAGTGGCCTTGTAGCCATCAGCACCACAGAATCTGCACGCATCTTCATCCTTGTCGTCTTTGTAGTACAACATGCACCCGTTGCGACATGCATCGATTTTCTCGTATCCCATCCAAAGCGATCTCACCATCCTCTTAGATCGATAGAAGTCTTTAGGCAACTTTGCACCCTCGGGCAAGATCTCTATAATCAAATCGAGCAGTCGATTATAGCATTCTTGCGACATGTTAAAATCGGACTTGATGCTCAATAATCTTGTAACCACCTCCAACGGTGAATGATCCTCACAACCAGGATATAGTGGAGTCCTTGTATTCTCCAGCAACTCCATAAACTTTGCAGCATCGGCATTCGGTGCCTCCTCAGCTGCATCATAATTGTCCGGATTGAAACTAGGTCCCGCCGCATCATAATTGTCCGGATTGAAACTAGGCCCCGCCGTATCATAAACCATGTTCACTAACCCGTCGTCGTAAGCATCGTGGTCTTGGACATCCATATACGGCTCCACATAGGACTCCGACTCTGATGCTAGAGATACAAGTTCTCCGTGCGCGGTCCACTGATAGTAATTCGGCGTGAAACCCTTCGAGTATAAATGATATGTAACTTCCACTTTTGGATGATATTTCCTGTTGCGACATCTCACACACGGACACTTAATTTTGGTACCGTCCATGTACTGAGGGAAAGCCTTGGCGAACTGCAGGAACTGCTGTACACCCTCAATGAATTCATCCCGCACACCGCACATGTCATCAGGATGACGGTTGTACATCCACGAACGATGACGCAGATAGTAATTCATATCTATTTCTAGATACTTCTGCAAAAATGACAGTATGTATCATATAAATCATTACATACAGTGGTTTATCACCTAATTTCATAACTTAACCGTACTATAAAAATCATAACTGATATAATACATACTTTCATTTATCAAAGTATAAAATAAGCAATATTCAAAACAACTGAAAAGAGGCCAAGTCTCTTAGTTTTTTAATATTTTATACTATTGGTAAAAGCTTGGGTTCTTTACTGTATACAATGCTTACTAGGACATATAGTTACTTAGCTAACTATTAACAAAATCAAGTATATCAGTAAGTAACTATTTAACTACACTAACTATGTACTAATTTAATACTAAACTGATACCCTTAACTTCTACCCAATAACTCATGCTAACCCATCTTAAACCAACTAACCAATACCTTGACACTAAGCTAACTAACACTAGTATACATAGCTCACTAAATGCAACTGAAAACGGATACTGATACAGTGGGACTTGTTGATACTTACTGATACATGGTTGCTGAAATGACACAGTGCTGATGGTTTTCCTCTTCAGTTGCCTGCTCACTGTTGCAGACCTCCTTCTCACTTCCCACTACAAGGCTCGAGCATCCATCAACACTTCTACCTGGAACCCCTCACCCTGCTACTACCACTGCTCCATACCCTAACTGATACAGGAGTATCAGTGTGTGTACAGTCCAACTCAATTCACTAAAACATCTAAAACTAACTACCTAAAGGCACTGTGCAGATACCGAAATGCTTATTCAGTTGTTCACTGAGTCGTGCCTCCTACAATATGCTGTGCACATCTGACTGCACACTGGTGATACTTTCCTACTGCTGAACTTCTCCCTTTATATTGTGCCCTTGCTGCATTGCTGCAGGGCTCGACTGATACACTGAACTCCTACTGCAACACCAATACCCAAGCACAATATTGCATTGGCCCTTCTTACTGCTGCTGCTATTGCAGTTAGCTACCTTACTGTGCATCCCCTTCATAAAGTTGTACATCTTTTTTGTCACTGATTGCACGAACACCCCTGTGCATTTCTGGGTACAATGACTGCTCCTTCTCGAGGCTGACTCCACGTTGCTGCTCATCGCAAGCTCCTCAACCCAATCCCCCCTCGACCACTAGTACACTGATACACAGTGTGGTCGAGGCACACTGTGCACACCATAGTGAAACCGATTCCCCCCTGATACACTGGCATACTGATGCACAGTTTTACGGCCCGAGCTTTCCCTCCCTCATACAAAAATATAAAGTCACTGAACTTACTCACTCACTGATACACTAAACTCACTGATACACTAAACTAAACTCACTAATACACTAAGCTCACTAATACACTAAGCTCAACATAGCCCTACCTTCATGTAAAATAACACTACCCACATTCAACACCACCAAATATCTCATGATTGAAAACTTAGCTAAATACTTAGAAAAACCTTAACCCTCACCCCTCTTTTACTGAACTACCCATACAAAGAAACCCAAGCTCTCCACTGACTGATACACAGAGGTATCAGTGCAAACACAGTGCACATACAGTGAAGACACAGTAAAGAACCCGACTCCCTGTGTAAATCAGTCCCATGTCAGTGTCTGTGTGAGTGTGTGTGTCTGCGTCTGTGTGTGTGTGTCGTGTGTGTCTGTCAGTGTCTGTCTGCGTGTGTCGTGTCTGTGTGCGTGTGTCGTGTCTGTCCAGTCATCAGTTGTGTCAGTGTCACATGAGAGAGAGAGAGAGAGAGATTACCTAGAGCTCGAGGAGGAGGAGGGGGGTGCCGGAGTAGCCGCAGCCGTGGAGAGCCGGTTGCCGGAGAGGGGGGGCGGGGGAAATCGAAAACTTTCAAAATTTTCAACAGATGGGGGAAAAGAATCTGAGCCCTAATTAACCAAAAATTAGCGACGTTTAGCGACGTCTAATAAAAACGTCGCTAAATTAAAATTTAGCGATGTCAAAGACGTCGCTAAACACGTTGCTAAATATTTTTGACATATACGTCGCTAATTACGTCGTTAAATCAGATATATTAGCGACGTTTAGCGACCTTAATTGAACTTATAGCGACTCGTCTTTTAAAATCTTAATAAAAGTCGCTGAACGTCGCTAAATGTCGCCATTTAGCGACGTTTAGCGACGTTTTTAATGGATTCGCTGATTTAGCGACGTTTATACTAGGAGTCGCTAAAATACGTCGCTAATCCCGCTTTTTCTAGTAGTGGATTTCAAATTGAATCAAACAAATTGAACTTGAGTAGAATATCTCTCTAATAGAAGTTAGTCCGAGAAATAAATATTGTGGTTCGATGAAAAGAGGTAAGCGATAACGGATTTGATCTAGAGTTTGGAAGAACGATCTTGAATCTAATTCGAAAGATAACTCTCGACAATCAGTCCCAGCGAGAACGATTATCCTGTGGAAGCGCTGGCGTGGTGATTTCATGTCCGGCGGGGATGATCAAACTCACGGGAACATGTTCGGTGATTATTCCAAATGAACTCGATGAATGAAACGTATCAAAAGTGGATAGACTTTGGCTTGATTATTGAACTTAGTTGTTTGAGATTTCCAGAAGTAGACTATAGAATTAACGAACGGTAACATTGAAGTTGGATGATTGACTAGACGAATTATAATCACGGCATGAACGAACATGACTTGAAGGATTTTATATATCTTGGATAGAGCAAAGTGAAACGATAAGGTGTCTTGATCGTTTCGATGATAACCATAATGTTCGACGTTCTTGTCTTGTGCGAGCGTAACTCTATGCTCGTACATGCGTCACGCCCGGATTAGGACGATTATCCAGCGGGAACGTTGGCATGGTGATCTCACGTCCAGCGAGGATGATCGAACTTGCGGGAGACCGGAGCGTGATAATTGATGGATCGTCTTAACTTGTGGTTCGACACGATAAGATGAGTTTAAAAATACAAGTGAATCAGAAGTGTTTCACGGATGAGTTAGTCTAGAACCTGGAGTAAATCACGCTTAATGGTTTCGTGAACGGATACATGAATCTTGTTGGACGACTTGGAGTTATGATTGAGATCAAAGAATTAGAATTGAATAATGGTTTGGTGGTCTAGACTTAGAATGGATGTATGTGATTCGATCTATCAAACATGCTTAAGAAGATAGACTATGTGAATTGCTAGGCTTGTCATGCATTTTGGATATATCATAGAATTGACTGAACGGACTCGAACCCTGTACAAACGAACGTGTTAATGTAAGTAGAATAATTTGTGCTCGATGTTTAAAAATCTGAGTGAAACGCGCTTGGGTAGAATATCCCGTACAAAATGAATAATAGTTTTGACCTTAGAAATTGGGGCAAGCATCGTGCAACAAATTTGCACGATGAACCGACTTGTGTGACCGACTTTAGCATATTGTCGACCATGTGCCAAGTGAAAGAACTTGTGTGACCGATTCTGTGCCAAGTGAAAGAACTTGTGTGACCGACCATGTGCCGAGTAAAAGAACTTGTCTGACCGACTTTAGCATATTGCTTGAACAAGCCATAGAACTGGGACAACAAGACTTAGAGTTAGACTTGGAACTGTAAATGTGTGCTATGTTTGACACGATGGACATGAACGCTAGTCGGTAGATCGGATAGATCGTGCTTAACGGTAGTGAAATGCTTGGTTGGAGTGCGATTGGAATGACTTGAATTTTATTGACCCTGTTGGAAGTATCATTGTGATTCATAAGACGAGAACCCTTGAAATTTTTGCAAGTAGCTTGTTCGAATTCACTATCGCTAAGTTTGGTTGAATGCATATGTTTGAGGGACGCCTTGAACGTGTGCACGATCCAAGACTCAATGATATGTTGAACTCGAGTGCAAAGACTTCACTATCGCTAAGTTGGTTGACATGCATATGTTTGAGGGACGCTTTGAATATGTGCACGATCCAGACTCGCGATATATTGATCTCGAATGCTAGTGCAAGTGAATATGTTAGATTCGCATGAATGAATATAACAATTTGGATAAGTTTGCCTCAGCCTTAGATAGTCATTCACGATGGATTGTAACGTACCCCGCATTAAGTGATATATGTTTCACGCTAAGCCGCAATAGAGACTGATTCAGGGCTTGGATTGAATGATAAAGTCATTCAATGAGACCGACCCAGCATACACACGACACGGTATAAGGAACGAGTAGGAAATTGTGTTCGAACGGATCTAGTGGTACCGATTGCTATGCTTGAGATAGATTCGATAGTTGCGATAGAACGGTTTGCGCTCAGGAAGTCTTGAGGACGAGACTTTTTCTGAGTGGTGTATAATGTAACGACCCGTTCCGTTTAAGCAGACAGCTGATTCAACGGCCAAGTGCAACGACCCAACCCATTTTGCTCAACGAGAAGACTCGTTTGAGGCAAAGAATTCCAGAGTTGGCCCTTAAGGAGTTCAGACTTAGATTCTTAAAGGCTCGCTCGGAGTATCGCTCGACCAAGGCGAATCATCGCTAAGGTGGGTGGCTACGATGAACTTGTCTTTGCTTAGCCAGCACACTTATGCACTTGTTCAATATCAATAAAGTGCTTGTTTTACTTCTATACTTGTGTTATTCAATGCTTCCGCTATCGACGACTCTGTGAACTTGTTACCAATCGTCTGTTCGTTTCTTATTCCGCTATATTCGGACTATCTGTACGACTCTGTGGCTTAGGTATTTTACCGCCTGCTCGGATCATGGCCTTGCACGGACGCAGCTTGTGCTCGTGCAGCATCATGTCCAGATAGAAAAGATCATCCCGCGGGAGCGTTGGCGCGGTGATTCGCGCTTAGCGGGGACGGCCGATTACTTGCGGGAGATTGGGGTGTGACATATGCCTCGACAATTGTTTAGAACTTGGGATTCTCTCTTAGAGATCGTCACACTCAAAATTCGTTGTAGCTTTTGTCTTGGCAATTGTCTAGGAGTATGATGATTTTACAGTACCAACGAGAAGGGAGCATGTGGTGACTGATACAACATAATCCCAAACTTAGATATGTATAAGTAATAAATTTGTACAACTACATCTTTTTGGTATATGCAAATCTTAAATACAAAGTTCTTAGTTGTAAAATATTCGTAAAAAAATATAAAAAATTTGTAATGTAGGTACACTACCAATGAAATTTATTTTGAAGTTCTTTTTACTCTTTTGTCCCATTTGAAAAGAAGAAATGAAAAAATTAACCAAATGAAATGAGCTTTTTTCATGCTCAAGTAGGGGATTCATAAAAATATAAAAAAACTACTAATTGAGGAAGAGACCTAAAGACAAAATAAACTACCCTAGATGTCGACAATCCTTAATTAAATAATTCTTAAAATACAAATAAAAATTATATCTAAATCCTAATCTAAATTGGCCTTGGAATCAAAATTGAATTCATGAATTGTCCCGCATCAATCTTTGTGGCTTTGAATGATCTAATTATCCATGTTAAATTTAATCGAATTCAAAGTAAAAAAAAAAGTTATCTATTAATTATTCTTAACATGTGCAACAAAATCCGACAAAAAATTGAAATTATGTCAATGGTGATGCTTGGAAAGCTGTGGTTTTTGGATTCTGTTATGTGCGGGGAAAGTGAATAACATTGTTGTTGAATTTAAATAGTATGGGAGGTTTGGTACATGAGAATTTTCAGGTATTTTTTTTCCAACTAAATTTGGGATGGGAAATCCTTACTATATTTGATTTAGATTATAAAAATATATTTTCGAGAATTACGAATATCCAGACAAATAATTTATCCATAAAATATGAAGAATAGGAGGGTTTTTTTTTTGGCCGAATAAAAAAAAGGTTCTTTTTCTATAATATTTTTATTTTATTTTCATTTTTTTGATATTTTTGTTTTTTATCCTTTTTTTATTTTTATTTTTTCAGTTTTTATTCTTTTTGGATTTTTTTAAGAATAACTTTTGTTTTGTTTTTTAAATTTTTTTAATATATTTTGTTGCTTTTCCCCTCAAATTTTATTTTTATTATTAATTTTTTTTCACAAATATTTATATAGTTACCAAACATGATAATATAAATTAAATTACTGGATATAGAATATTGAATTTTCGGCTATATAGTATTCCGCATACCAAATTTCTCTTAAATTTTGGCAGAACCGCCACAATGGTAATAAAAAACTTCAACAGAAAATATTTGAGGATGAAGCAACAAGGAGGAGACGAGAAGTAAAATTAGGATTTATAACCATCCAAATTTTATCATCCAAAACTCGATTTCTAAATTACACTATTGAGATCAAATTAAAATTTACATACAGCAACACGTGCTACAAGTGAAATTGCAACTCATTTTACCTTTGTTTTTACAAGTCTAGATGCAGAAAGTAAACTGCATGTTTTGATTGGCTACAAAATGAAGGTGCTACTGATAATTTGCAGAGCCGCAAATGCACAATGCTGAAGTAGATGTTTCAAGTAAAGCTGCATACATTTAATATATCAGCATATACCAAAAATTCTAAACATCTCTGCCGAGGAGAAAACCATTGGCAAGCATATGAACAATATATATTCACACACGAATAAAAGGGGCCACATGAACAAAAAGACAATGTAATCCTATACTCTCTCGCCCCTTTGTCAGGTTTTCCCTCTCCTTTCCAAATTTGGGATAAATTGTAAATTGATCTATACAAGAAGGATGTACTGAATATAGCATGGGATAACCACAAGTAAAAATGGCTTCCAAGATTCAAATTCCCCCCCCCCCCCCCCCCCCCCTCATTGCCTCTTTGCCCATTGTTTCCTGAGTCCCTTCAAAATCTTCCCGAACCACATCATGTTCATGACAGCTAGCACCACGGGAACCACGATCACCAATAGGTAACCAAAGGTATGCATCTGTGTGATCTGAGATAGGTATATGAACAGAATATTGAGATGCGTAAACATATTACAAAACGATATCATTTTGCTCGACTGGAGGGACGAAGCAAGTACCTTCTCATAGTGCATGTAGATGTGGTAAAAGCAGTACATAAACAAAAGAATTCTCGCCACCTGCATCAAATAACCAATTTTAGTTACAAGTAAATTAGCCAGAATAAAACTATGACATACATTGACGAAAGGTTGGATAAATGAGAGTTCAAGAACCCTGCTGATGGTTGAGCTAAACTAAGTTTCTAGATTAGTTCATGCAATGCCCTGTAATGATGATTTCTACGAGTTTCTTCTATGGATCTAGACTCACAAACAGTACGGAACACTAGAGGCAAGAACAAAGGATGTCTAAGCGAATAATTCAATCCTTGGCGAAGGCTACAGATTGTTTAGGATTGTTAAAAGTTTTGTCAACGTTCACAAGCATGATAAGAGTATTCAAAGAAATATGATACTGGTGTTTCTCTGATTACACAGATGTTCCTACTAAATACATAAGCAGAACATCTTTACTTACCAGCCATGTGAAGAACATCACGATACCATTAACAAGGTATGCATTGGATCTTTTCATTCCTGCAGTATCAAGAAACCTTTATAAAGAAGAAGTTAGACATTAGGGAGCTTATTACAATGCAGGAATCTATGTACCAAACTAAAACTTTTCAGTAAAAAAATACATTACCATCTCAGATTAACACCAGGAGTGGTCGCCTCAGAGATAAGCACCATGTAAGTGTATAGCTGTCCTTCACCAGTCACCATGGCATAAGCTATCGCACACAGAGAGAGCAAATGATGGAAAACCTGAAAGAGATCACTACAACATGAGTTGCCATATTGAAATTTCAAACTCAATTTATAGTTGGATAATTATCAATGGTAACGGATGCAATTACAATGACCAGACTAGACTGGAATTAGAAATATGAGCTTCCGGAACTGATATACCTCTCATAAAAATTTAATGTGTTGGTTATTTATTTGTTACTTCCATTAGCAACTAACACGATAAAACATAAAGTTTGCAGCTAGGATACTTACATACTCCATTCCACCAATCAAAGGATATAACCAAAATATCATTGCCAGGTCCGCAATGAAGTAGCCGACTGATACCTGTTATATAGAGTCCATTAATGGAATACAAGGGAATTATAACATAATACAAATATACAAATCTAGGAATCCGATGTGATACTTTAGTAAATAGAGTTTCCTACCCCCAATGTAAAACTAGAGAGATTTGAACTTCGAAATGTAACTAGCCCCTCATGCTGATCAGAATATAGATCTGAAAAGAACACTAGGTAAAGCGCCATAGTCGTGATGAAGAAAGCATGGGCACTGGACATACCCCTGCAGGAAAAAAGTCGATAAATATCAATAGCAACCCAAAACGAATAAGTTGAGAAGCTGCGTATTCTTACCTATTGTTCCACTCAATCCGTTGAATCTTTGTTAGAGAAGAATAGGCTTTGAAGTTGCAAGAACTGATTAACTGGGTAAGGTCATACGCCTGTGCAAAATAAGCAAATTAACAGGTTGCAAAACATTAGAACCCGTAAGAATTAAAACCTAAAAATGTTTTGATAACAACATTTAGAAATAGCATGGGTGTCAACTCTAAGGGTTTTCAAGAAGAAATCAAATGATAAGAATCAGAGAAAGGTATTGGATTTGAGGAGAGAAGTGCTCAAGGGATTTTCTCTATTGCACCAATGGAGAAGAAACTCACTTTCACACCCATGACAATACCGTCCATCTTTGCCTTGCTCGTACAACAGACCAGAAAGTAGAAACATATTTTATTATTTTTATATAACTAAAATAATAGTTACAATAAATACTAATCATCTCCATGACAATTGGCATATATGCAAAATGAACTTTCACCAATTTCATTCTTGCATCTAGCCTCCCTATCTATCTCTAGACTAAGTTTCTAGCTCCGTGTAAAATAAGTTTCTTGTTAACCTATACCAAATTTTCTGGGTTTGGTTGGTTGTTTGGATCCTTTTCTTACATTCATCTCTGTTAAAGGCCATCTCCACTGTAACACTAACAAAAACTATATCCTTCTTTACAACTTCAAATCATCTTCGTTAGGCCTACCTCCAATCCTAGCATGTCCTTATTGTTCCTCCTTACCGGAACCACCAGAGCATCTCTTGGTCTGTGCATGTCCAAACCACACAAAGGTTTCTCTTCCTTAAAACATTCACAGCACCCTCCACAATTGAGATAATAACTTGAGCATATATCATCTCCTATCACCTGCTAGTAAAGATATAAAAGTAACTTAATCCATGCATTAATAATTTAATAGCGTAATGCTTCTCCACAATAATCTAGCAGCATATAGTTAAATTAATATTTTATGTCTCCTAATGCTTCTCCACAATTATCTAGCACCTTCTCATAGTAAATTCTTGCATAAAACTCCGTATAATCTTCTATAAAGAATATATTTTAGTCTAACTCACTTGTAAGAGATTGCAGGTTCTCAGTAGTATGAAAACTCATGCTAATGGACAGTGCTAAATGACACCATTATATTATTGTACACTAGAGTACCTCTTGAGTAACAATGTTTTTTTCCCAAAGATAAAACAACTAAAGAGGATATCTTTAGTTAATGACAAGAAGCAGGAGTAATTTAGAAAAGTATCATGTTGAGAGATTACTTTTTATCGTTGGGATTAAAAAACATAGATGTGAAGTTGCAAACAGATGAAATATAAGGAATATGGTTAAATCAAATGCATCACTGGATAGTTGATTTAGCAAATATATTGAGGCATGGTATACAGTTATACTAATGAACTCAAAAGCCACAAAAGCAATTACTTGAAAATTATTTGCAAATCATGAGTAATTATATGAAAATGGAACTGTTAGTTGCAAATCATGACAACAACAACAACAAAGCCTTTATCCCAATTTTGGGGTCGGTTGTTTGAATCATTTTCTTCCATTCAGATATGTTAAGGACAGTAACGCTAACAAAATTCGTCCTTCTTTAACACTTCGAACCATATTCGTCTAGGCCTACCTCTAGTCCTAACGGCTCCATTAACTACTATAGTATTCGCTCCTACTTGCAGGTGTAAACTATTGGTCTGCGTAGCACATGACCAAACCACCTAAGACGATTTTCTCTTTTTTTGTCCTCAATTGGCGTCACCCATAGTTATTGAAAGCGCAAGACACCACCGAGCAAAGTATGTTCAGGCGTGAGGCGCAAGGCGAAAGTCCGAACATCTTGCACACTTATTCAAATAATGTAAAGTTTATTTATAAGCCTATATATGTAATATGCATAGTTTATTTATAAAGCCTATATATATGTAATATGCATTACTTGCAAGTAAATGAACATTAAATTATTAATGATTTATTGTTTTCTTCTTTACACAATAATATAACTAATTTAAATTTCAATGTTTTGTCACGTGAACCATAGGCAATATCATACTATCACTCTAATAGTGATACTAAGAATCCAAATTAAAAGGAAGATCGGATTTAAGTACTTATGCCAGTAAAAAAATGTAGAATATGTACGAGTCGCACCTCGAATGGGCTTAAGCCTTGCCAAGAGGCCTAGTGAGGCGTAGGCATCATGAAGGGAGACTCCCTACACTTACACTAAGGCGTTAAGGGATGAGCCTCGTGACCTTGCTCCTTGAGGCGCGTCTTAGGTGCATTTTTCACAACTATAACGCCACCTCTAACTTTCTATGGATGCACTCATTTCTTATCATATCATTTAATGTATTGTAGTTCATCCATCTTAGCATTCTCATTTCGGCTACACTAACTTTATGGACATGTTTCTTAATTATTGACCAAACTTTCTTAATTACCCAACACTGTAAACCATAAAGCATGGATGATTTTAAAGCAATCTTGTACAAGTTTTCTTTTAACCTCAGAGGTATCTTGCGATCACAAAGTATTCCATAAGCACTCCTCCATTTCAACCATCATGTTTTAATTATATGTATGACATTCTTCTCAATTTCTCCATTTCTCAATCTCTCCATAAGTAATTATATGAAAAATGGAATTGTTAGTGCTTGTAAGTACAACACAACATTGGGATTTCTATGCAAAATACCCTAAAGTTAAGACTCATTTATTGTATTTAAAGACACCACAAAGGAATTACTGACCGCCTTAAGTTTTTCCGAAATATCATATGCCTGTATGCAACTTGTTCTAACATAACTTACATTTATTGCTTGGTAATACACAGAAACAGCTACCAGACTCCTGTAGCAAATTGCTCTTGATAAGAGCACTTGCTGACTATCTGGTAAGAGAAACCGGTACATTAATCATTAAGTAAATGATATGTAATGGACATTTTAGAACACACATAAAACAATTAAAAGAAATCCTGACAAAGAGAACTTTCAAATACATGGCCATACAAGGGGAAGAAAAGGAAGTCATGCCTAAGTGACACTGCAATATAATTAAGATGGTGCAGGAAAGCCTCAGATTTGCCATAATAATTTCTGATTCTAAAGTCGATTCCTCCGAGTAGAAAAACAGGACAACAAAGAAAGCAACAAAACATGATGACAGGAAGGAGCAAGAAAAGAGGCTGATGAGATAATCAGATAAAGATTGCCCAATAAATAGTGGGTGTACAAGGCATCATCAAGAATGAAGTCTTGATACACTCTTAACTCTGTCACAAAGGTCTCAAATAGCCTAGTATTAGTTAAATGCTTCTGCAGACTTGAACAACTAAATTAGGTTCACCTCCCAAAATGAAATGAAGACTTCACTCAACATCTAGTAATATGTTCCAAAAATCCAGAGCCTCAATTTGTCTGGGAGGAAAAGGCAACATGTTAACCCCTATAAATTTAGCATGGAAGTCATGGATAGCGTATAGAAGAGCCACTTGATATAAATTTCCCTTATATCATGCCTACTTTACCTAGTTATATGAAACTTTGTAATACAAAAACTATAGACATCATTTTACAAATAGTTTCGAATGACCATCATTATGAGTCAAAATTTACAACTGTAATCGTAAAGACTGTTAAACCTATTTGCCCTTCAATTTTTTTCTCTCTCCAAATACAGCCTTATGAAAAGAACTGTTAAGAAACGAGTTCATAGTACAGACTGCTAAATAACTCTAAACCAACAAACAAGGTTAAGATGTCGGTTGTTTATATAAAATGAAAAAAAAAAAATGTTGGCTAACAGAATCTAATATAATGTCTTTGCTCATGACGATCTCCAACCCGAATAGGGAATCTCTCTATTCAGCCACTAGTTTGTGGAAGATCAAGAAAGGATGCCTAACATGAAGAAATGCCTGGTACCATAATGGTACCATAATATTGCAGACTAGGAAGCAAGGATACTCCAAAAATGTGGTTGTGTCGTGTCGGAGACGTATCGGACATTCCACCGACACATCGGAGAGTCCTCACACTCGCACACTACAAAATACACTAGACCGTACCAAAATAGGTGTCGTGGACTTACCATGTTGTACAGTATCGATGTCCGTGCAATATAGATTGCAGATGACTAAGGCAACTTCTCCATATAATAAACTTACTACTTCAATGTCATATAATATACTTACTACTTCAATGTAACTTATGGGTGCTCAAGTGTTCCATTCAGTTGCTCCTAATATCCTCGCAGTCTGCATTGTGTTTCCCAATGGAAGTTTTTATAACAAATAATTTTAGATATCAGACGACATTAAAATTAATAGAACAACAACTTTCCCTGTCGAAGTTGGTATTCTTCCCCAAGTTACTTTTGCCTGTCTACATAATGTTTCTATATTCTAATCAAAGGATGCATTCTAAAGTAATTTTTGCACTAAAAAACAAACAAGAGCAATGTGAGACATACCATCTTGCACATGAAAATGCCACAAAGCACGGAAGTGTAAGGAACAATTGGATCTGCTAGCAAGTAGTCCTTAACCAGTAACTCTGCATGATACCTGTAGGACTTCATTGCCATTTAAGTGAAGTCTTTGAAACCTGCATCACATATGTATATTAACCCACATCTAATCAGTATAAAGCTTACAATATAAAATAGAAAAGCAGCAGAAACATACTGCAGAATAAATCATTCATAGACAAAACGTATACATAAAACGTGACTGAAACATAACAAGTTTGCAATCTTGCATAGAAGTTATATACCAAAAGATCAAAGAGTATTTTGTAACAAACATTTATTAGGATCTTCAATGTTGAAGAAGCAAATACTCAGAACTGTTGATGCATGTTTCACAATTAAGAGCCTTTAAATCATTCTTTTCTTGCAACCTTTTTCCCTTGGTAGAATATTGCAGTACTTTACAGGCAATCCTCTTATAGTTAAAAGCAAGGTACGCAGTATCGGTATCAGAATCAGACCCTTCCTATGAGTATCCAGATCGGCAATTTTGGATCGGATTATCAGATTTTTTGGTATCGGAAACCAAATAATTGTTAATAACTTACAAAAAATTATACATTTAGGCGTAATTATAAGTATTTTCTGGTATTGTTTCTTAGTAGTTTTCATATTGAATGAAATAATAGTCAACCTTGCTGATTGGGTTACTAGAGATAAATAAGTTTTCTTCATTTACATGTTTTTACAACCTTACTATGCTTTTACATCCTTGTTGGTTGGTTTCGTTCAATTTTTTCTGCCAAATTGACGGGGAAAGATACCTCCAACGTCGGCATCGATAGAATACCAATAGTGGTTGATATCGTAACATATTGAAACAGGAAATGCCAAACCGTATCACTATCAGTCGACACAGCAATCTATGGTTAAAAGTTCACAAGGAAGAACACTTCTTAATCATTGCTTATTGCTAAGATCAATATTCTCTTGTAGCACTCAACATTTCTTTGTTTGCAATCATTTATGTCAAGGGGTGAGTCCTGAAGATATTTCTCACCCGAACACTTCGGTAGATGAGGACGATTCACATCGCTTACATAATTTATTTGGGAAAACTATATTGCATTTATGGGCCTTTTGAGGAAAGATGCTAGATAAAATAGGATTACTCAATGGGAACTGTCAAAAGTAAGCTATGTTTATGTGCCTCACTTATGCCATGTAAATAAGTCGTTTGAAGGATCTACGAGTAAGTGTCAAGAAAACTTGTGCGGCAAAAATGAGGATGCTAGATGGATTATGTGTATTCCATTGAACTTGAAAGACAAAGAATCACAAGACATGAGTGTATTAGTGGGAAATAGTGGTGCCAATTCAAGACGATGGAAGAAAATCATTTAAGGGTCTGGGACACGTGGACCAGATATCAACAGATGCACTAGCTAGGAGTGGCACTAGTTAGGAGTGATAGGTAATAAGTTAGAGAAGTTCCTAGAATTAGATGTAGACCTAACAAACTTGGATTCCCTTAAAAAAAGCATTATATTTAGTTCATCAAATCATGGAAAAAATAATTGTTCAGAAATCCATTTCATTTGTAACTAAGAAAAAGTATGTCTGTAAATAATGATTAACCATGAGCACCATCAAAATGTTATCCATTACATTCTACCATCATAAATTAACGAGAGTCAAGCCACCAACGAAAAACATATGCAAACCGGGCCAAAACATTGCCGCATTCAGATCTCCAATATATTACAACAGTACATAATGCATTTCTCCCAATTCCTTTTCAGATCTTCTATACAATAAACTAAAATGCATTTTCCTTTCAATGCGCAATTGCGCATAACTGTCCACCATAGCAGAAGAAATTATCAACAATGTGTTCACTAAAATATGGGGTTATGGACTAAATAAAATAATCCAAACCTCATCCCTTTTCAATTCTCAATCTCATATCTCCCAATCAAAAGATTGTGCACTCACGTAGTAGTTCAGCCCTCCCAATCCCATACATCTCAAGTCAACAATATGACCATAGAGCAATATATAACTCAGAATTTTTACTCCAACAGAAACATCTCAAACTTTTAAGAACTTCATGGCATCAACATTCATTGAACAGTTTGTAATGGAGATCTAGTTATCTTCCATTTCCATCCCTGTGATATTAAGGCTTATTCCAACCGGAAAAATAAAACATGTGAGTTGTAAAGAAGGTGGACTTCGACCACGCATTTTCCATAAAGAAATTCTTCTGGTCCCTGGCGTGTGAAGTTGATTAAATACATCATAGATCTAGCTTTCGTGACACTAGAAGAGAAACTCTTTTATCTTTCCTTGCATTGCACCAGTTCCTTCTGCATCTACGATCTGGATTCTTTAGGGTCTGCTTGGTAATGGTACTTTGATCGGGTTTGATGGTTTTTTGAGCCGACCGTTTATGAAATGCTCAAAAAAAAATCTTGTTTGGTAATTTTTTTTGAGTCACTGGTTTTGGTCAGCTCAAAAATCTCCCAAAATCAGTACAGTATAATTTTGGGTATCTTTATAAGCACCCCCAAATTAGAGTGTTTTGAGGGTTTCTATTTTTTTTTCCATTTATATCCTTATCAAAAAATATAACTGCAACAAATGTACCCTACCATTTTTTTTTCTTTTTCATCTTTGTTTCTCTTGATGTCTCATCTGACGGCTACTCCCTCTGAAATGTGAGTTTTTAAAATTTTGCGGTCTATTTGATGTGGTAGTGAATGCTTTGCTCTCAACGTTTATGATTTACTACTTGCCAAACCATTTTATGCTTGCAAATTATATGAGTATATAAGGTAATGTTTGGGAGGGCAATGATATAATCTTTCTTCGGGAGGACTTTTGTTTATATATGCGCATATACGTAAATTTATTGTTTTAAAAACTTACAGAAGTTAATGAATTACCAAGCATGTGTTAGATTGGTTTAAAAATCGCTACTTAAAATCATCCAAAAACCGTACTACTCATAACCCTCATAAGTGATACTTTAAAACAAGGTAGTCAAAGGCACAAGGCGTACTCGAGGTGCAAAAGGTCCATATCGCTTGAGGTGCAAGGCGCAGTTAAGGTGCACATCCGAGCGAAGCGAGACGCAAATATAAAAAAATAAAAAATATACAATGATAAATAAATAAGTTAGTAATATAAGAAATAAAACCAAATAATATATTAAAATCAACAAAAATACGTTAAAACATAACCAAGTGAACTAGCAGAACAATAGTAGTAGTCAACAAAACTAACAAGAGTTTGTATTATCCCTACCATACCTTTAGTAAATTTTAGTTTTTCTGGTTCAATTGTAACTAACTATTTGCATGAGGTATTGATCATCTCCATGTCTCAATATTTTTTTTATAAAATAAAAAAAACCATAAGGCGTGCATAGACGTGCATTTTTTTGGTTGCGCCTTGCAGAAAGGCGCACCTAAGATGTGTCTTGGGTGCGTCTGGAAAAGGACACATTGCCTAGTGAGGTGCGAGTGCGCAGCTGCTGCGTATTTCTGCGAGGCACGCCTTTGACTACCATGCTTTAAAACCATCTTATAACCGCTACCCAAAAATTGCCAAGCAGACCCTTAGGGGCTGTTGGTTCGACGAAGTAGAGCGAAGTAAAAATCTGAAAATTGACATTTTGTGTACGCATTGCGGTAAAGTTGAACAAAGTGGAGCAAAGTGAAAAATCATTCGTTTCGGTGCTTTGAAGAAATGGAGGTTAGAAGTAAAAAATCCTAAAGTTTGGTGTTTGGTTGGTTGTTGAAGTGAGTGAAGAAGTGTTAAACTTTTTTGTTGAAGTGACATGGTAAATCTTCTTTTTTTAAAAGTAAAGAGGAAATGGTCCTCCAACCAAACGTGCGAAGTGAGAATAAGGATTTTCTACTTCCGCGCTCCACTTCGGAGGAAAAAAAAAACTCCGATATCAAAACTCCGGTTTCGTGGCGGACAAGATTTACTGTTCGTGTCAAATCACAGTAAATATTGTCTGCAAATCCTCCAGCCAAACACGTAAAATGGTCCAAAATCCGAATTTCGGCAACTTCCGCGAACCAAACAACCCCTTAACGTAAGCAAGTATTTGATAAATGATGCCCTTCGTAGCCTAACTCTTCATTCATAAGCATTTCCAATAGGGGTCAGATAATCAACAGTAAGTTCCTAACAAATTTACACTACTAAGTATAAACACAAGCAAACCATGCCTTGCAGAAAACATAATAACGTATAAAATGCTACAAGGGTACACAGAAAACGTGATCTACGATACACCAGCAATAGAAACCAACCCACCCCCCAAAAAATAAAATAAATAAATAAAAACTGTAGCAACTCAGCGCCCAACAACAATGCAACACAAACACTATATGCCCCCAAATCATATCAAAGATGCAACTCATAAAAAAGGTGTAAGAATAACCACATCCCCGGATCTCAGGAAGGAAAAAAGAAAAGAAAAAAAAGAGGACATGATCAAGAAAAGTAAGAAAAGAGGGAGTTCCTCAGGTTTCCAAGAATCCCCAGACCAGGAAACCCACAAACTGTTAGTCAGTATTTAGTGTTTTCTTTCCCATTTTTATTTATATTCCTATAGAAATTCAAGGGATTTTGTTGTTTATATGGAGATAAGAGATCTGACAGAAAAGAAAGAGGAGGGGGGGGGGGGGGGGGGGGGGGAGGTGAGTTACCTTAGTTTTGGCCTGGGAATGAAGAAAGCTTAATAGCTAGCTATAACTTCCATCCCACCCACCACAAATCAGAGAGAGAGAATGGAAATAGAAACAGCAAATAACAAACACCTTCTCCGTACTCTAATATCCAATCAAACAAGAAAGGAAAATGCTAAAGTTTACTACCGAATGCTTACAACCTACCTACAACCTTCTCACCCCCGCTACGCGGGCCACATCCGGCCTCACCTCTCCTCCAAAAAATGGCTGCCACATGACACTTTTGTCACGTGGCAGCCACATGGCAGACACCGGATTCCATATACTCCCCTCACCCAATGAACGGCCGTCACGTGGCCGTCATGTGGCGGTTGTAAAAAAGGTGTAAGCATTTGGTTGTAGGCGTAGCATTATTGGAAAAGAACAAAAAAAAAACCAATGGAATGGATACGGTATTCTGTAGCAGATCAGATGGAACTATATGATCAGGAAAATAATTTTTTCAAACAAAATTAATTGGTGGGTGCTATAAGTATATACCCATTTATATATACAAGTAAATTCAGGTATGTTGCACGTAAAATAAATATTTTTATAATATTGTTAAAAAAGTAGTTCAAATATTTAAAAATATTTGAATTAAAATTTGTTGAACAAAAAAAAAAATTTATTTCCTTTGAATTTATTTTAAAATTTACTTCTTAAACATTTTTTTTAATTTAGAATATTTTAAATATAATTTGAATATATTTGAATATGATTTGTTATGATTTTTTTGAATTCTGGATATATGTTTAATTAGATAATATTATGTAGTTAGTTTAAACATAATTTAAATTTTAAATATATTCTAGTATCCGGTGGTTTTTAATTTTTTTACGTGAGGAGAAAATAAAATTTGGTGGTTTTTAAAATAAAAAATTATGTGAGAATAAAATTTATGATATACGTACAGCTTAGACGGCTCATCTTTGAGCCATTTAGAAGTCCCATTATATATATATATATATATATATATATATATATATATATATATATATATATATATATATATATATTGATATATTGGTAAATTGATGGTTGATTACTAATATCTTTTACTTAAACAAAAAAAATAAGATTTTTCATGACCACCATAATATTATGTTTTATAAAAATGCTGCATATAAATGGTAAATTGTGAAAGTTATAAAAAAAACTATTTTTCTAATCGTGTTTTCAAAACAACATTTTATTCGTTAAAGTTATATGATATTTTGAATGTGTAAACTTTGAACATGAAATTGTAAGGTGGACGTAAGCCAAGTTTAGCATTTTCATGTACTATCAAGAGTCGTATGTAGTCCGTTCCAAAGTTTATATGTTAGTCTTGTTTTGTTAAACTGTTATCGCAGTTCTGCATGAGGATAAAATAATAGACTTTTCAATGCATAAAATTCAATGATATTGTATTTCGAGCTTTCGTATGGGAAAGCGTTATGAAAATGGTTTGCGGCCATTGAGTGAATGGAAATAATTTTGAACCATTGTATTGCAAATAGTGATAACCATGAAATAGAAATGTGAGCTAAGAGCATAGGCTCAGAAAATGTGAAGTACTAATAGGGTTTTTATTGCGCTCATTTAAGTTCCATTATCATGTTTATATGTTTTATAGCTAGAGCATACACATTGACAACTTATGCACAACTTTTAACTTTTCTCGAATGGTATCCGGGACATCGGAACCGTGTCGACCTAGAAAAAAAATTATGAATGTACATTCTTCTCACAGGAGAATAGCATGGGTGCATTCTTTGAGAAAAAAAATGGCACGAGTACATGACTTTGAGATAGACGAGTACATTACTTCGAGAGAGAGAGAAATGACACGAGTATTAATAGACCTCCGGTAAGGTTGGCTGCATATTGGAGGGTTGTCGTAATACCGCAGTAGTCCAAAATGGTGCATCATCTATGGTCATCATGTAGTTAGGATGCATACTAATGACAATTGTTTTGCAGACCTAACTAATTAATGCAAGGATGGACTAGCGACGCCTATAAATGTGATTTCTAATATTGCTATGCAGAGACGAAAAAATACAAAGTCTATTATTGTATTCTAATCTCTGTCTTGTTGGGAAGGAAAGCTAGCTAAGGGTAAAATCACTAAGAGTGATATTTATTATGTTCCTGGATTATAAATTTGTTATGAGACTATAGGAAAAGTACAAAGATTATTTAATAATAGTGTATGTTTTTACATGATTACTGTGCTGATTTAGGTAAGTTGGGTTAATACCACTCACCAGTGCATTCCTCAATGTGATGGTCCCCTCTTTTACAGGTTCGATGAGTCACTCGGACATTTTAAAGCGTTGAAATTGTAAACCCCCTGATTTTTCAAATTTTTAAAACTGGATTTTTCACAATTTTCTGGATTTTTCTGTAATTTAAAAACATGGTTTTAATTATTAAATGATTTTAATTGATAATAAATGATATTAAAATATTATGAAATTAATATTTTTGGATGTAAAATGAAAAACTGGACTTAGGGCAATTTTTCTGGAATTTATCGGACCCCGGACCTATTTTTAAACACCTAAAAAGTATTTTATTATTTAATTAATTAATCAATTATTTAATTATTATTTATTATTACTGATTATTAATATATATTAGTATTATTATTTTTAAACCCTAAGCCCGTTGGGCCGGCCCAGCCCGGCCCAACAGACCTGAACCCACACCCAGGCCCGCAGTCCGGCCCAGCCCACTCCCCACCGGGTCGGGTCGGGTCTGCCCGCCGCCCGACCCGCACCCGACCGACCCGGCCCCCTCTCTCCCACGACTCAGCCCCTCCCCGCGTCGTGCGCCGCCCCGCCCGGCGCGCCGCCCGCTCCGGCCGGCCCCTCACCGCCTTCGCCCTCGCCCCGCCTCTCTCGGCCCACCTCAGCCCCTAGCCCGCCTATAAACCCCCCCCCCCGTTCCCCTCTCGGCCTCACTCCACCACCGCCAACCACCACTCGCCGCCGCCGTCACCTCCGCCCGGACCCGCAGCACCCCAGCGCCGCTCCCCGAGCCACCGGACGCCGCCCCTCCGCCGTACGCCGCCGCAGCAGCAGCGAGGAACAGCAGCAGCAGCTCGAGCAGTCCAGCGCCGCCGCGCCGCCTCCAGCGCCGCCGTGAGCGCCGACACCGCCTCGCCGCAGAGCCCCGGCCCCCTCCACCGCGGCCCAGCCAGCCAAGCCGCCGTCTCCGCCCCTCGCCGGCGGCAAATCCCGAGCCGAAACCCTAACCTTATTTCGAATTCCCTGTGTCCGACACGAGTCGGACACGTGTCGGACACGAATCGCCCCTGGTTTTCGGGTCCCCTTCAGGTACTTGTAACTTTTTGCTCGTAGCTCGGATTTCGTTTCCGTAAATTGCGTTGCGAAGCCTGTATGACCCTCTCGGTGCCCGGACAAACCGCTCGGGGCATCGCGTCCTGTGGTGATCGCACACCGCGATCCAAAAACAGGAAAAACCAGACCCTGTTTCACCCCGGAACTGAGTACGTCCCGCCAAACGGGACGACTTGGTCGCGCGCGGTCTTCACAGATACGTTCGCATCGTCGATACGGACGTGTGGGATTTCGCAAAAGTCGATTCGGGTGTGCGTGCACACCGGGATCAACGCGTATCCGTGGACATCGCCCCGTATCCGTACTTTCTGGAACGCGCCCTAACTTTGTGTACACACGTCGAATCGAGACGAAACTTACGCCATCGGACTCGTAGCAATACGCTGGTCCTGTGGGTCAAGTTTGGTTCGATTCTGAGAACGTTGACAAAATCGCGTGTCGTGGGCCCCACAGGCCCCGTTCGACGGGCGATTTTGTGATCGGCTCATCGGAATCCAATTCTGGAAGTTCCGTTGGGTTCGTATCATCGTTCCTGACCTGTTGACACTAAGTTTGGTGAAATTAGAGACCTTTGACCCTGACGCATTTTTCGGTGCAAAGCGGGCCCCGCATGTGGACCCCGTTTTGACCCGAAACTGCCGTTTCTGCCCTTTTCTCCAAATTGGACCCAAGGACAGGCGTTTCTAGCTGATTGATATTTTCTGGATCTGATGGTGATATTTTTTTCAGCAACCGGAGGACCGCCTGCAATTCCCGCCGAAGTCAGAACTGCAAACATAGCCGGAACCACAGGCAAGTGTACCTTGCCAAACCCTGCAGCTTGCTACTTATGTTCCTGGACTTAGTTATACATCAGTGGGCAAGTAAAGCTTGCCAAACCCTGCAGCTGGTTATATATTTCTTGGTTTTATTTTGCATCAGTGGGCAAGTAAAGCTTGACAATTCTCAGTAATTTCTGGTTATAGTATTTTACTTGATTTTTGTAGCTTCATAGGTGAACTTGTTTAATTGCTCAACCCAGGACACCTGACACTATTCATGTGACGGAATTGCTGGAGATATACCTGGTGATTCCGTATAGGTTACATTTTCATGTCATTACAGTTACATGCTTAGATTCTATCATGACTCATTGCATTAGTTCAAACTTGCGTGACTTGTACCTGATATTTTCTGGAACTGTGACGTGAGATTTCATGGGGTGGGAAGAGTATTATCATATCAAGGCTGAATATATTATAATATAAATACTGTTATCTGGCGGTGCCTTAGACTCTGATACAGAGCTTTGGTACCTTACGGGCCCTTCGAGAAAATACTGCTATGGTTTCTTCGACACTGATCCTGTAGTAGTCTCAGCCTGAGTATGACTAAAACTCTCACTTGCATATCACTAGCTGGTTTACATATTTACCCTGCTGTTTCATTATTGCTGCACTGCATATGTTTTGGCTTGTATTTTCTGTACCTTGTTATGTCCCCTGAGGACCTGGAATGGACTATGTCCCCAGGTATAGCCGCAGAGATCTACCCCGAGGTGTACGGTACAGGAGCACTCCTTGGAGCAGAACCAGGAGCAGAGAACGAGATAGTGGCAGAAGACTTCTCCTGAGCACCGGCTTCATCTACACAGTATTTCCATTTTCAGCATTTATTTCCTGTCTATTTTCCTCTGAATGTAACAGACTAATTCTCGGATTATTTCCCGAGATAATCTTATTTATTGCTTATTTATTTCTATTGCATTATTCTGACAATTAATCTGTGTTTATTCTGTGGATGAGATTAGAAATACCTGAGACTTGTAACATCTTACTGTTAGACTACATCTTAAGCATGCCCTGATGGATCCATTAAATTGGGTTGTCCATCGGTGCGTGCTGCTGGCCATTGCCACGCATCTCCAGTCCCTCGTCATTTTGGGACTGGGGCGTGACATGGTTTTTGTGGTGGCCCATGCAGGTCTACGACTAAATTGTTCGGTTTCAACTCAGGGACCGAACAGGCCTGCAATAAAAAATAGGATAAGTTTTTAGAATCTCATCCACTTGCTTGAATCGTTTTGATATCTGTATCATACTCGAACTAATTTTGACTTGCATCTTGCCTTGATTCCTGTGCGCCTCTTATTGGTTATTTTGGATACAGGGAAATGGACCCACAAGAATGCAACGAGACTCCCGTCAGAACACCACAAGCTACAGGTGTCACCTATGACAACGAAGTGACACCAGTCGGTGGAGCTCCCTCAACTCAACAGAGCCAGCAGGCAGGCCAACCTACCTCCCGATTCCGGCGCGATGATATCCCACCTCCGCCGCAGTTCGTCCCACCAATGCCCGTACTCCCACAAGGACAGCCAATTGACGGGCAACAGATATTCCAACTGATCTACGCGATGATGCAAGCCCAGCAACAAGTCCAACATGAGGCTCAGCGTCGTGAGGTTGAATTCTTGAGGAGCAGCATCGTAACTGCACTGGAGCAGGCCAACCTACCAGCTCGACGGCCATCGACAGGCTCAATCACTGATTTCCGCCAACTGAAGCCCCGCACTTTTTCTGGAAAAGAGGAGCCCACAGAAGTTCATGAGTGGCTCACCAACATTCGGCATCAACTTGAAGCAGCTGAGCTTCCCCGAGAACGTTGGATGACTGCCGTTAGAATGCAATTGACGGACAATGCTCATCACTGGTGGCTATCCGAGGAGACGCGACTCGGACCAGACCGAGTCACTTGGGAGGAGTTCTCCAGGCTCTTCCAAGAGATGTACATTCCTGCCATCGCTCGATCAGAACTGCGGGACAGGTTCAATCGCCTCACTCAGGACTCTATAACGGTGGAAGAATACAACGCAAAATTTATTCGTCTGAGCCGCTTCGCCCCAACCCTGATCCCGACTGAGGAAGAGAAGGCCGAGAAATTCTTCGACGGACTAAACATTGAGCTGTAGAAACTAATTGGGTCCGTCGCACCAACATCATACTCAGACGTCCTTGCTGTGGCTCGACGCATGGAGCGCGTCACCAAGAGAGAGACCAGACTGAAGCGGGCCTCCACATCCACACCAACCAGAGCAGCACCAGAGGAGTCTACAAAGCGTCAACAAATAAGCCCGCCACTAAGAGCAGCACCAAAAGCCTTCTACCTTCCTACTTGTTACCACTGCGGCAAGATAGGCCATGTCGAGAAGGAATGTAGACGTAAACTCGGACTATGCTTAGGCTGTGGATCCAGACAGCATGCAGTGAGAGACTGCCCTGAGCGTAGAGAAGGAGCACCAAAGGCGAACCAGCAGACTCCATCAGCACCTCGAGCAGCACCCTACCAGCAAGCTTAGCAGCAGCAGAGGAATCTACCTCAAGGACGAGGGCAAGCTTACGCGATGACTGTGCAGAAAGCCGATGCGAGTAAGTGATTCGTAGTTATCCGTTTTTAGTCTTGTGTAGTTCGTGCCTATTGGTTCGTGACCTCAGCCCCAACCTAGTAATTTGTAACTTGTTAATAATAACCTGGTTTTCATAAAAGTTGTAGTTTTTTTGCTTTAACTAGATTTTCTCTGGAAAGTGCATAACTTTTATTTTTAGGGAAACGATCTTTCCCTAAGTACCTTGTGATGTGTTACGAACGATACTTGCAACCGTGTCATCTCTGTTGGTCGGTGATTCTTTTGATTGCAAGGACGCAATCCTCTTAAGGGGGGTAGATTGTAAACCCCTTGATTTTTCAAATTTTTAAAACTAGATTTTTCACAATTTTCTGGATTTTTCTGGGATTTTTCTGTAATTTAAAAACAGGGTTTTAATTATTCAATGATTTTTAATTGATAATAAATTATATTAAAATATTATAAAATTAATATTTTTGGATGTAAAATGAAAAACTGGACTTAGGGCAATTTTTCTGGAATTTATCGGACCCCGGACCTATTTTTAAACACCTAAAAAGTATTTTATTAATTAATTAATTAATTATTTAATTATTATTTATTATTACTGATTATTAATATATATTAGTATTATTATTTTTAAACCCTAAGCCCGTTGGGCCGGCCCAGCCCGGCCCAACAGACCCGAACCCACACCCAAGCCCGCAGTCCGGCCCAGCACACTCCCCACCGGGTCGGGTCGGGTCTGCCCGCCGCCCGACCCGCACCCGACCGACCCGGCCCCCTCTCTCCCACGACTCAGCCCCTCCCCGCGTCGTGCGACGCCCCGCCCGGCGCGCCGCCCGCTCCGGCCGGCCCCTCACCGCCCTCGCCCTCGCCCCGCCTCTCTCGGCCCACCTCAGCCCCTAGCCCGCTTATAAAACCCCCCCGTTCCCCTCTCGGCCTCACTCCACCACCGCCAACCACCACTCGCCGCCGCCGTCACCTCCGCCCGGACCCGCAGCACCCCAGCGCCGCTCCCCGAGCCACCGGACGTCGCCCCTCCGCCGCACGCCGCAGCAGCAGCAGCAAGGAACAGCAACAGCAGCTCGAGCAGTCCAGCGCCGCCGCGCCGCCTCCAACGCCGCCGTGAGCGCCGACACCGCCTCGCCGCAGAGCCCCGGCCCCCTCCGCCGCGGCCCAGCCAGCCCAGCCGCCGTCTCCGCCCCTCGCCGGCGGCAAATCCCGAGCCGAAACCCTAACCCTATTTCGAATTCCCTGTGTCCGACACGAGTCGGACACGTGTCGGACACGAATCGCCCCTGGTTTTTGGGTCCCCTTCAGGTACTTGTAACTTTTTGCTCGTAGCTCGGATTTCGTTTCCGTAAATTGCATTGCGAAGCCTGTATGACCCTCTCGGTGTCCGGACAAACCGCTCGGGGCATCGCGTCCTGTGGTGATCGCACACCGCGATCCAAAAACAGGAAAAATCAGACCCTGTTTCACCCCGGAACTGAGTACGTCCCGCCAAACGGGACGACTTGGTCGTGCGCGGTCTTCACAGATACGTGCGCATCGTCGATACGGACGTGTGGAATTTCGCAAAAGTCGATTCGGGTGTGCGTGCACACCGGGATCAACGCGTATCCGCGGACATCGTCCCGTATCTGTACTTTCTGGAACGTGCCCTAACTTTGTGTACACACGTCGGATCGAGACGAAACTTGCGCCATCGGACTCGTAGCAATACGCTGGTCCTGTGGGTCAAGTTTGGTTCGATTCTGAGAACGTTGACAAAATCGCGTGTCGTGGGCCCCACAGGCCCCGCTCGACGGACGATTTTGTGATCGGCTCATCGGAATCCAGTTCTGGAAGTTCCGTTGGGTTTGTATCATCGTTCCTAACCTGTTGACACTAAGTTTGGTGAAATTGGAGACCTTTGACCTTGACGCATTTTTCGGTGCAAAGTGGGCCCACATGTGGACCCCGTTTTGACCCGAAACTGTCTTTTCTGCCCTTGTCTCCAAATTGGACCCAAGGACAGGCGTTTCTAGCTGATTGATATTTTCTGGATCTGATGGTGATGTTTGTTTCAGCAACCGGAGTACCGCCTGCAATTCCCGCCGAAGTCAGAACTGCAAACATAGCCGGAACCACAGGCAAGTGTACCTTGCCAAACCCTGCAGCTTGCTACTTATGTTCCTGGACTTAGTTATACATCAGTGGGCAAGTAAAGCTTGCCAAACCCTGCAGCTGGTTATATATTTCTTGGTTTTATTTTGCATCAGTGGGCAAGTAAAGCTTGACAATTCTCAGTAATTTCTGGTTATAGTATTTTACTTGATTTTTGTAGCTTCATAGGTGAACTTGTTTAATTGCTCAACCCAGGACACCTGACACTATTCATGTGACGGAATTGCCGGAGATATACCTGGTGATTCCGTATAGGTTACATTTTTATGTCATTACAGTTACATGCTTAGATTCTATCCTGACTCATTGCATTAGTTCAAACTTGCGTGACTTGTACCTGATATTTTCTGGAACTGTGACGTGAGATTTCATGGGGTGGGGAGAGTATTATCATATCAAGGCTGAATATATTATAATATAAATACTGTTATCTGGCGGTGCCTTAGACTCTGATACAGAGCTTTGGTACCTTACGGGCCCTTCGAGAAAATACTGCTATGGTTTCTTCGACACTGATCCTGTAGTAGTCTCAGCCTGAGTATGACTAAAACTCTCACTTGTATATCACTAGCTGGTTTACATATTTATCCTGCTGTTTCATTATTGCTGCACTGCATATATTTTGGCTTGTATTTTCTGTACCTTGTTATGTCCCCTGAGGACCTGGAATGGACTATGTCCCCAGGTATAGCCGCAGAGATCTACCCCGAGGTGTACGGTACAGGAGCACTCCTTGGAGCAGAACCAGGAGCAGAGGACGAGATAGTGGCAGAAGACTTCTCCTGAGCACCGGCTTCATCTACACAGTATTTCCATTTTCAGCATTTATTTCCTGTCTATTTTCCTCTGAATGTAACCGACTAATTCTCGAATTGTTTCCCGAGATAATCTTATTTATTGCTTATTTATTTCCATTGCATTATTCTGGCAATTAATCTGTGTTTATTCTGTGGATGAGATTAGAAATACCTGAGACTTATAACATCTTACTGTTAGACTACAGCTTAAGCATGCCCTGATGGATCCATTAAATTGGGTTGTCCATCGGTGCGTGCTGCTGGCCATTGCCACGCATCTCCAGTCCCTCGTTATTTTGGGACTGGGGCGTGACAGAAATTTCCTTTGGCAATTGGAAGCTCTTATCTTGAAATATGTTCTCTTTGTAACAAATGACATAATGTATGTAACATTGTTCACTGTAGTAGATTTATGAACTGTAAGCCAAGTTTGATATTTTCATGGGCTATCGAGAGTCGTATGTATTCCTCTACGAAGCTAATCAATAAAGAGATTATTTTTATTACATGTTTGCTTCAATGTGTCCGTTTATTTTTGCTGTAGTTGCATTATTTTGTGATCATTTATCAACTGTGGATATCCATGTCTTGTATAAGTAAAATTTAGACTTGTACGACATCATATCCATTGATGACTTATCGGTTCTGCGGAACTGGGACGCGACATATGGGCTCTAAACAGGTTCATGATGAAGGAAAAATAAGATCATGAAGAATCGATACATAAGTGATGATTAGTTTTCATACATTTAAAGTCTAGCGGTCGATCGTAGTATCATAGAATTGGAGAATAATAACAACGTCAGGATCAAGAGGAAAATGAAGCCCAAATCACATCGACTTTTTTTAACTAATATCCTTAATGGAAAATCGACTATTGAGCTCCTTATTTTAGACAAGCAAATATTATATTCCAAAGCAATCAAATATTTTCTTCAATATTTAGCCAACTTGGCTTATATGAAAATACTAGTTGCGAGCGGATGAGCATAACTAGACTCATCTTTGTCATCTCGATAGAAGGGATTCACGAGCGGATGAATCATCACTATACTCATCTTTGTCATCCCGATGAGAAGGTTTTTAGAAATCAACAATAGAATAGGTCAATTGATGTGTCGACATACTATTGGAAGAAGGATTTATATCATCTTAAGCGCGAATCTATTCTATCTAAAAACATTGGAAGGAACTGAAAGTGAAATGAAAACTAACATTCAAAAAGCTCTTTGACGTTCCAAAGACCTCAAAGGAAAAGAAAGCGAAGAAAATATTTTCTTCTCCTCTCGCAACTATAGAACCTAAAGGATAAAATGGTAAATAGTTTAACAATTATAAGTTTTGATTTCATGTCAGGAGATTGAATAATCATTTATGAGCACGGTGTTTAAGTAAAGATGACACCAAGATGACGTAATCACCGCCGCCAAAACTTTTTTTGGCAAAGACGAAGCAATCATTATCGGAGATCTCTTAAAAAAATAAGCATTAAACGTGATGATTTTAGGAATAGTCAAAAATGATGATAAAATAAATGACCCATTTCAATAAAAGAAGGAAATTAGACAACCAAAAAACATAACTATCGATTTAACCATAATACGGGAGACATCTAATGAATATAAAATTTTAAGAATAATAATAATGATTGACCCAATCGATTCATTTGTATCGCAGTAAGATAACGTCATAAAATCAATAATTCATAAGAAAATAACTTTCTAAAAGATGTGGAGTATCTTGGGCTAAAACGTCGATCCTAATGTCACGCCCCGATCCTGAAAGGGTCAATCGTCCTCGCTGGATCCTTCACGGAACCGATTCGTCCTCGCTGGGGCATGATGCCGTACGAGCCTGGAGTTACGCTCGTACAAGGCAAGAACTCACAGTTATAGGAACCCACTTTGAAACACAATTTAGAAAACACATTCACAGATAATTGAACACAAGTGCAGGAAGAAACATGCTTTTTCATTGATAATTCAGAGTAATTTACATATAGTCTACATTGATGCGCCTTCTCGGCTACTTGAATTATATTAGAAAAGATAACTCAAAATGCAGGGCGCGCTCCATCAGATAGTCCCCGTCGTCCATACATTACGCCCTTGTATAGGTTGAAAGTCCAAGCCTCCAAAATGATCTGACTTTAACTATACTTCAAAATAGAGGTGCTCATAACGCCTCTTCGTCTATCCACTAGCGTTGCACCGTCTGAGTGCCTGAAATAGTTGCCCACAACGTGGGTCAGTACTCAACTTGTACTGGTGAGCGGGATGAACCCACTCGACTAAATCGACACTAGCTTATTAGGGGCGAGCATGCATTAAGATGACTTCTATAAAGAAGCAAGTGAATTTAATTCATATCAGTTGTATGTTTTGATAGGAATGAAAATAACATTGAATCCAACCAGTGCATCAATTGCTTACTCAACCGATGCACGCCTTCCCTGCAATGAAACACAAGTATACTTACCATCTGCATAAGACAATAAATTAGTATGTGTTCTATTCTATGTGGTCATTGGTGTGATCGACACCTTAGGGACATATTTCAAGCATTAACGGCGCGTCCTATCAGCCCGGGTAGCAAGCCCTGCTGGAGGTCCCGCAAAGTATCGTGACTAGCACGAATCAATATTTCCCTCCGGATCGATACGGTTCCAGTGCCCCGGAAAGCCGTCTCGAGGAAATGATAAACCTTGTGCACAAGTTGTCCCAGACCATGCAAATGTATTAACATTTTATATCTTATACAATGCATCGAATTAAACAGATGAAGTAAAGCAGCAATATATATCTTATGCAACAGTTCATATTTTCTCAATGCGGTGTTCCGATTTTGATATCCCATGGGTCCAAACTCTATCCGAGGCACCAGGCCGTAACCAACGACAAATTCCCTTTCCAACCAACTCAAGTTATGAAGTGTGCAAGCATATAGTAAAATTAGTCTACAATTCCCATGTTCCTTTCTTAGTGGCTGGCATGCATTGTGGCTAAGCATTTCCTAGACGTCCAACCGGGCATTATCGAGTGAACACATTAGAGATGTTGGCGTGAAGAAGTAGGAAAGAAGGGACCAAACCACTCACTGGTTAAGGGAAAAGTTGCTGAAACAAGGAATCCCGCCTAGCGACGATCAAACGTCAGTTACGCGGACTTGCAACAGCATGAGCACCGAGTTAGAATTTTTGCCTATCCTTCCTTGCTGAACTCCCCAAAATTCAAGCTCCAATCAATAAAACCAACAGCGAAAACCAAGCAACTCGAAAGCAACACCAAATCAAATCCCAAAGCGGCAATCAAGAAAACCAAGCAACCAAACACGAAAACTATTGGACTCGTTTCAATAGAGGCCTTTCCAAGAGTTAGAAAGGATCATCGTATTTCGTCCGTGGCAATAAGATGCCGAAGATCTAAGCATACTCGGGCGGACTAGCCACAAGCCCAAATTATATAGTGCACATCCCGGTCGGATCGGGATTTGAGGCACTACATAATATACCACTAAGAAAAAGTTTCGTCCTGAAACTTAAGAACAAGGCCCTACCTCCGACTGAATGAACAACGAAGGATATTTCTCCTTCATCTCCGATTCCATCTCCCAAGTTGATTCCCCAACTGAATGGTTCCGCCACAGCACCCGAACCAAGGACATTGTACGGTTGCGAAGTACTTTTTCCTTACGATCCAGAATCTGCACCGGCTCTTCTGAGTATGATAAATCTGTGCGCAGTTCCAATTGTTCGAAGCTGTAAACTCCCTCGACCAGATTTCAGTAATTTAGAATTAGTTTAGACTAATTAGAATTATTGCAACTTTTTAAAAATTTATTTATTATATATTCTATTGATTGTGCACCTGTTCATTACACAATTAATTAGGGCATCACACTAGCTGTTAACCCTAAACAAAATCCACAACCCTGCCCTAGACTTGTTAGACTACTTTTTCTGTATTTTGTGCAACTTCCAGAAACCTTGTTTGGTGTTTCGTTTTAGTCGCACAAATATCGTTACAGACGTACGTATTTATTTCCTATTTAAATTTCTGCTCTTTACCCATCTCAGTACCCTAGAGACTTGAGGACCAGTAGGCACCTGTTTTGCCCAAAGAAAAATATGATAATATTCTACTCTAATTATACTACAATTAGTGTATTGACACCGTAGAAAAATTATGACCCTAACTGCCTCTAATTAATTAGTGAACATCGTGCACATTATTTATTAATTAATAAATACGAGGATCCGTATCACCTAAGAAGTCAGACCCTGACTCTGCCCAGGCTCACCCCCACACTGTCCAAAACATTTTCTCCAGCTGTTTCCCTCATTTCTGTATAATTCAGAATTTTGGGAAATCAGTATTTTAAATCAGGTAGATTGCGAAATTACGCAAAATACCAAATTTAGGCTTTTATGCAATTTATGAAAAGTTAGGGGTTTTTATGCAAAAATACATGCAAGGTGGCATAATCCTATTGGTTAGTGAATAGGTGTATGGGACCCACCCAAAACATCCAGAAAATTCAGTCAAAAATATCCAAAAACTCAAATTTACCAAAATAACCCTGAACTTCCTTTTATTTACTAAACTGCCATTGACCCTTACCCCTATATAAACCCTAACCCCTCCCATTCAAACTCCCACAGCTCTCCCCTCCGACCACCACCGGCCGCCCAACTCTGGCCATACCTCCGCCCTGACCCCCTCTCCCCTCCGGCCAAGCCCCGCCGTCTCCGGCCATGCCCTCCGCCGTGAGCAGCCCCCGCAACCTCCCCACTCCCTCACTGCCCACAGCAGCTACCACCACCCGAACCACCCCCTGCGCCACCCTCCGCCACCGTGCACCGCCACCAACCCCACCACCCGACTCGTCCCGACCTCCTCTCTCCGACGACCACCCCCTCACCGCCCCACGATGCTCCCTCCGGCCGCCCTCACCTCCACAGTGCCCCGGCCCAGCTCTCGACTACACCACCACCCTCACCTCCGGTCGCCTCCAGCCACCGCCACCGACGTCGTGGACCTCCGCCACAACCACCAACCTGACCACCACTCCTTCCTCCGTCGAACCCGTCGCCTGCACCGCCGCCTCCGCCACTCCTCCGCCGCCGGCAGCCCCCGCAAGCTGCAAGCTGCTGCTGCTGCTAGCAGCCACTGCTGCTGTTGCCGCTCCTCCGGCCGCCTCCGGTCGAATCCGCCGCCGTCCTCCCGCCGTCGACGACACGTGGGACCCCCCTGTCAGAGGGTATACTCCCTAACCCTAGTATATACGTATTTATAGATATATACTTATATGTATGTATATATATGTATAAATATATGTATATATATATATGTATATTAATATGTATATATGTATATTTATATATATATGTTATATACTATATTATACAGTATTTTATACTGTATATATATTATATATATATATATATATATATATATATATATATATATATATATATATTATCTATATTCTATACATATATATTTATATATATAAATATGTAAATATGTATATGTATATACAACTATGTATATTTATATATACTATATAATATTATGTAATAATTATTAATATGTATATATATGCAATTTAATTTTTACTTATGTATACATATATTTATATGTATGATATATAAATTTATATGTGTATATAACATGTTATATATATAGTATATATGTATGTATATAGATACTATGCATTTTCTTTTATTTATTTATGTGCACTTATTTACATATAATTATTATTATAGTACTGGATATACAGTACATATATATTATATATATTTTTATTATCTATTGCTGGATAATACAGCTTATATATATGTAAATTTATATTTCTCGCACTGTCCTTCAATTTATTATATATATGTATATATATATATATATATATATATATATATATATATATATATATATATATATATATATATATATATATATATATTATCTATATTATGTACTATATAAGATATATTTACATTCCTGCACAGTCAATTCATTTTTATCTATATATATTATATATATCAGTGGATATACCCTGATTATTATATTATATATATCAGTGGATACACCCTGATAATATTATATTACCATATATATATAGCAGTGGATATACCCTGCTACTATTAAAATTGCTATATATACACCTGCATTTTTTTCTGTTCTTTATATGCTATATATACTGCTATTTATATTATATCTATATATATATACATACTATATATATATCTATATTATATATGTGTATATATATATGCTTTATATTACAACCATAATATTCACGAACCCTGTCTGTTTTAACAGAAACCAACTCCAGCACAGCCAGTGACCCCCTGTCACAAGCACCTCCAAACCTGAGATCAGGTTATCAACACTATCAGGGAGTAGGCAAGTATACCTTGCCAAGTTACTGTTTAAATTTAATTATTGATATCTACTTGTTCCTGAATTTCATATAACAATGATTACCTGAGACTGCCTTGGGTACAGTCAACCGATACGTTGACATTAGCATAATTAACTTAGTCTTACAGACTCACCAATTGCTGTGAGAGTATCCTGATATTCTCCTAGATCCTATCACGGGAACACGCAACATGGTTGCAATACATGTTGGGATGCGAGCTGCGTAGTTGATTAGCTACCAGTACGTGTGACCCGCATCACGGATTAGAATAATTCAGGAATAGTATGACTTGACATTTAGTTTCATTGGGATGGAAAAGATAACTAGTAGACGTATGGGACACCCCCTCCATAAATGTTTTATACCTTCGTACCAGTGATGGTCGATTGCAGAGTGCCCTTGAGTCAGGGGGCATACGACACATATACTAGCCAGTCACCACGATTGGTGAATTACGTCAGCGTATGTCTACCCTACACATTCCCATGCGTACTACAAGGTCTTTACTTGTATTTCACTTAGAATGGTTAGCACCCTGTATTTATTTTCTTTATTCAGTATTTACATACATGGCATGTCATTTTCTGTATCTTGTTATGTCCCACTGAGGACCTGGTTCCCTGCCAGATCTAGACGAGGCTTTCTACCCCACTGTGTACGGCCCTGATCAGGAGGCCAGATGTGCTACCGAGGAGGAGCTCGAGGAGACACCCTCAGAGTATGCTTGACCCTAGAGGCCTGCCACCTGGAGATGGAGATATTTTTCTCAGATAGACGCTACTTAGTCTATCTGATTTTTCTGCGCTATTATCAGTTTTTGTAGTAGGCTTATATTCTCACCAGTTGTGTACTGTATCAGACTCAGTTATATATATGTTCAGCACTTGCTTTTCTGACATTTTATTGTGGTTGCGATAGATTTGACTGTGTTTTACATGTAGTATTTTAGGACAGCGTAGCACGTTCCTTTGGGTCCATTCAAAATGGATTAAGCCCTTAGTGACGTGTCAGCTGGCCAGTGACACGTGGCCTAGTTCCTGACATTTTGGGACTGGGGCGTGACATGGTTTTAGTGGTGGCCCATGCAGGTCTAGTTTTCATTGCTAGTGGTATGATGACATGCCCAGCAAGCCTGCAATAGGATAGAAACATTAGGTCTCATCCACACTGACACCATCTTTAAATAATTTTTTATTGCATCCTGCTTGATTATTATTCATTATCTCCTTTGTGTTTTCTAATTATTCTATTTTCTTCAGAAATATGGACATACCCGGGAAACCTGCGAATAATGGGGCTGACCAAGCAACAGACCTTTCGCAAAGTGTCCAAGGAACCCCGTACAATCACCAGAATTCTGGCTAGGAGACAACACCAACACCGCTGGCGGAGACACCTTTGCCTCCATCTCCAACCTTTCCTGCTCTGATGCCACAACCTGAGGGACAGTCTCAAATGTTCCAGTTCCTCCAAACTATGTTGTAGACCCAATGGCAACAGACTGAAGCCCTGAGACAGTCTCAATGGCAACAGACTGAAGCTCTGCGACAGACTTTGATGTCGGCCTTGGAGAGAACCACTGCCCCGACACCAGCACCTGTCCAACCAGTGGGCACAGTCAAAGGTTTCTACCAGATGAGCCCGAGGACCTTTAAAGGCAGTGAAACCCCAGAGGAGATCTCAGACTGGATCTCCAATACAGAAATGCTTCTGGAAGGCTCACAACTCACCCCCGACCTATGGATGACTGCCGTGAGGGCCCAAATTCTCGACAACGCCCATCACTGGTGGGAATCTATAGAGCGTAGTGTCGGCAAAGACCAGACTTGGGAACAATTCTTGGAGCACTTCAATGCCAAATACTTCCCCGCAACAGTCCAAGATGCCCTATATTCACAGTTTCTGCACCTGGAACAAGGGAATATGTCCGTCGATGCCTACGATGCAGAGTTCTGCCGACTGAGTCGATTCGGTGACATGCTGATACCGAACGAGCTGAAGAAGGCCAAGAGATTCCACCGTGGCCTCACCCCAGAGCTCCAGAGATATACGACGGCGCAGTCAAGGATCTCCTATGAGGAGGTTCTTACAGAAGCAAGGGTGCAAGAAGCAATTGGCCGTAGAACAAGACGCTCTAATCCAACCTTCCCGGCCAAGAACCAGCAAGGAGCAGGAGGACCCATCTGTCGTCCCCAATATCAGACACAACAGACGACGGGGCCCTACCAGAAGAAGGAGCTTCCGACTTGTCACTTTTGTGGCAAGAAAGGACATTGGGCCAGTGACTGCAGAAAGAAGCTAGGGTTATGCCTGCTATGTGGAGCTAAAAATCATATGGCTAGAGACTGCCCACAACGCAGAGATGCAGCACCTCAGCAAGGGCAGAAGCCAGGAGCACAAGCCTAGAAGATGCTACCCTCAACATCTGGGGGATATCAGAGAGGAGCACCCCTGCCTACACAGGAAGCCCAGTTCAAGGCCAGACAACAAACCGGAGGACAAAGGCTCGGACAAGCCTTTACTTTAGCTGCAGTTGCAGAAGAGCCAGAAGGAGAAACCATTACAGGTACCATTTTAGTTGTATCATTACCTGCAACTGTATTATTCGATTATGGGGCTACTTTGTCTTTCATATCCAGTAGTTTCGTAGCCATGCACAAACTATCCACTTCCCCGCTACCTAAGTGTTGGAAAATACTTATCGGAGGAGGCATTGTTCCAGTTACCAACATTATTGAAACATGCCCGGTAATTGTTTGTAGTAGAGGACTAAGAGCGCAATTTTTGGTACTTCCAATGCCAAATTTCGACGTTGTCTTAGGCATGGACTGGCTAAGCCAGAATAATGCTATCTTAGACTGCCGAAAGGGAAGTGTTATTTTTAGACCCCCAGATCACCCGGAGTTCGAATACGTTCGAGGCACCATCGAGCAAGGAGTAGGCCAGACTCCTAGAGCTTATATGGCGATGGAGACAGCACTCCCCTCAATTGTAGCAGAATTCGAGGACGTATTCCCAGAAGAATTGCCAGGCCTACCGCCTGACGGAGAAGTGGAGTTCATTATTGAGCTAATACCCGGAGCTACACCAGTATCCTCCAATATGTACCGACTGGCAAAGAAGGAGCTTGATGAGCTGAAGCTTCAACTAGAGGAACTACAGATCAAGGGATTTGTTCATCCTAGTGCATCACCCTGGGGAGCACCAGTGTTGTTTGTACCAAAGAAGGACGGAACATATCGCATGTGCATTGATTACAGAGCCCTCAACGCTCTGACAATCAAAAACAAGTACCCCTTGCCGAGAATTGACGACCTGTTCGATCAACTAACAGGAGCCGTGGTATTCTCGAAGATAGACTTGAGATCAGGCTATCATCAGGTCAAGGTACGGAGAGAAGACATTCCAAAGACAGCATTCAGAACTCGTTATGGTCATTACGAGTTTCTGGTGATGCCGTTTGGACTGACTAATGCACTTGCCGTATTCATGAATCTGATGAACCGAGTCTTTCACCAATATCTGGACCAGTTCGTGGTAGTCTTCATCGACGACATTCTGGTGTATTCAAAGAGCCACAAGGAGCATGAAGAGCACTTGAGATTGGTGCTAGAGACGCTGAGACGAGAAAGCCTTTATGCTAAGATGAGCAAGTGTGAATTCTTCCTTGATCGTGTCGCTTTTCTTGGAAACGTGATCACAGGGGAAGGCATCTCAGTGGATCCAGCAAAGATTTCATCTGTGGAGACATGGCCAACACCGACCAACGTCTCAGAGGTGAGAAGCTTTCTAGGGCTTGCCAGATATTATCGGAGGTTCGTAAAAAACTTTGCAAGAATCGCAGAGCCGATTACTCGTCTTACCCGCAAGGAGCAGGAGTTCATATGGACTGAAGAATGTCAGAAAGCTTTTGATGAATTGAAGAAGCATCTGACTACAGCCCCCATCTTGACTATACCATCCGGATCCGGAGGTTTCGTAATCTATAGCGATGCATCCGAAAAAGGATTTGGTTGTGTCTTAATGCAACATGGGAAAGTTGTAGCTTATGTCTCAAGACAGCTGAGGACTCATGAGAAGAATTACCCCACTCACGACCTAGAGCCTGTCGCAGTCATCTTCGCCCTGAAGCTATGGAGACACTATCTATACGGCGAACGAGTAGAGATTTTCACCGATCACAAGAGCTTGAAATATGTCTACACTCAGAAAGACTTAAATCTGAGACAAAGACGATGGCTTGAAGTGATGACGAATTTCAAGATTGATCTGTAGTACCATCCTGGGAAGGCAAATATGGTAGCAGATGCTCTAAGCAGAAGACCCTCGGCATTCTTTATGATCACCCAACCAGATCTGCTGAGAGATCTAGAAAAGTTGGGAATAGAGGTCATTATGCCAGAACTTGATGGCCAACTATCAAACTACCAGTTGCAATCAACCCTGGTCGAAAGAATCAAAGCTGCTCTACCAGCAGATGCAAGATTTCAGAGGCTTCGTCAAAGAACAGAGGCTGGAATCTAGACAGGATGTCGCATACACGAAGATGAGACTCTAAGATGTGGTGATCGTCTTTATGTTCCAAATGGAGAACTTCGTAATGAGCTGATGTCAGAAGCTCATAGCTCAACATACTCTATACATCCAGGAGGCACAAAGATGTACAGAAATCTGCGACAATATTACTGGTGGCATGGAATGAAGCGGGAGATAGCACGCTTTGTGGCTAAATGCCTGGTGTGTCAGCAAGTCAAGGCTGAGCATCAGAGATCTGCCGGTCTACTCCAACCCCTCCCAATACTCGAGTGGAAATGGGAACACATTACGATAGACTTTGTTACGGGCTTCCCAAGAAGTCCTATTGGTCGTAATGCTGTCTGGGTGATCGTAGACAGACTCACCAAGGCTGCTCATTTCCTACCTTTCAGAGTCGGACAATCTACAGAAGTCTTGGCAGATATGTACATGAAGGAGATAGTGCGTCTGCATGGAGTACCAATCAGCATAGTATCTGACAGGGATACGAGGTTTACATCTTACTTCTGGCGAAGTATGCAAGAAAGTCTTGGTACCCGCCTCAAGTTTAGCACCTTGTATCACCCGCAGACAGATGGCCAATCAGAACGCACCATCCAGACACTTGAAGATATGCTGAGAGCCTGCATGCTTGACTTCAGCGGATCATGGGAAGATCATCTACACCTGGTGGAATTTTCCTACAACAACAGCTATCAAGCGAGCATCCAAATGGCTCCCTTTGAAGCTTTGTATGGAAAGGAAATATCGTTCCCCAGGATGCTGGAGCGATATAGGCGAGAGACAGATCTTGGGACCAGAGCTGATCATACGTACGGTGGAGAAGGTAAAGAAGATCCAGGGACACCTACGAGCTGCACAAGACAGGCAGAAGCACTGGGCCAACATTCATCGCCGACCTCTCGAGTTCCAAGTAGGGGAGCATGTGTTCTTGAAGATCTCACCTACCAGAGGAACTATCAGATTTGGAGGAAGAGGGAAGCTAAGTCCAAGGTACATTGGACCCTTCGATGTGTTAGATCGCGTCGGAGAAGTTGCTTACAGGCTAGCTCTACCTCAGACCTTGGAGGGAGTACATGACGTCTTCTACGTATCTCAGCTGAGGAGGTACATTCCAGACCCGAGTCATGTGCTAGACTATTCAGATATCACCATCGGGCCGAGCTTATCGTACTAGGAGGAGCCTGTAGAGATCCTGGACCGTAGCGAGAAAGTATTGCGAGGTCAGACTATTCCTCTCGTTCGTGTTGCATGGAGACATCATACACCAGGTGAATCCACCTGGGAACGAGAAGGGGATATTCAACAGCGTTATCCCCACCTATTTTCAAACCAGGGTATGTCCAATATTTCAAACTCAATTTTTATTAAGCCTCATATGTCTTAATTAATCTTTCATACTCATTACATGGTTATTTTTATTTCGAGGACGAAATATTCTAAGAAGGGTAGATTGTAAACTCCCTCGACCAGATTTCAGTAATTTAGGATTAGTTTAGACTAATTAGAATTATTGCAACTTTTTAAAAATTTATTTATTATATATTCTATTGATTGTGTACCTGTTCATTACACAATTAACTAGGGCATCACACTAGCTGTTAACCCTAAACAAAATCCACAACCCTGCCCTAGACTTATTAGACTACTTTTTCTGTATTTTGTGCAACTTCCAGAAACCTTGTTTGGTGTTTCGTTTTAGTCGCACAAATATCGTTACAGACGTACGTATTTATTTCCTATTTAAATTTCTGCTCTTTATCCATCTCTGTACCCTAGAGATTTGAGGACCAGTAGACACCTGTTTTGCCCAAAGAAAAATACGATAATATTCTACTCTAATTATACTATAATTAGTGTATTGACACCGTAGAAAAATTATGACCCTAACTGCCTCTAATTAATTAGTGAACATCGTGCGCATTATTTATTAATTAATAAATACGAGGATCCGTATCACCTAAGAAGTCAGACCCTGACTCTGCCCAGGCTCACCCCCACACTGTCCAAAACATTTTTCCCAGCTGTTTCTCTCATTTCTGTACAATTCAGAATTTTGGGAAATCAGTATTTTAAATCAGGTAGATTGCGAAATTACGCAAAATACCAAATTTAGGCTTTTATGCAATTTATGAAAAGTTAGGGGTTTTTATGCAAAAATACATGCAAGGTGGCATAATCCTATTGGTTAGTGAATAGGTGTATGGGACCCACCCAAAACATCCAAAAAATTCAGTCAAAAATATCCAAAAACTCAAATTTACCAAAATAATCCCGAACTTCCCTTTATTTACTAAACTGCCATTGACCCTAACCCCTATATAAACCCTAACCCCTCCCATTCAAACTCCCACAGCTCTCCCCTCCGACCACCACCGGCCGCCCAACTTCGGCCATACCTCCGCCCTGACCCCCTCTCCCCTTCGGCCAAGCCCCGCCGTCTCCGGCCATCCCCTCCGTCGTGAGCAGCCCCCACAACCTCCCCACTCCCTCACTGCCCACAGCAGCCACCACCACCCGAACCACCCCCTACGCCACCCTCCGCCACCGTGCACCGCCACCAACCCCACCACCCGACTCGCCTCGACCTCCTCTCTCCGACGACCACCCCCTCACCGCCCCACGACGCTCCCTCCGGCCGCCCTCACCTCCACAGTGTCCCGGCCCAGCTCTCGACTACACCACCACCCTCACCTCCGGTCGCCTCCAGCCACTGCCACCGACGTCGTGGACCTCCGCCACAACCACCAACCTGACCACCACTCCTTCCTCCGTCGAACCCGCCGCCTGCACCGCCGCCTCCGCCACTCCTCCGCCGCCGGCAGCCCCCGCAAGCTGCAAGCTGCTGCTGCTGCTGCTGCTAGCAGCCACTGCTGCTGTTGCCGCTCCTCCGGCCGCCTCCGGTCGACTCCGCCGCCGTCCTCCCGCCGTCGACGACACGTGGGACCCCCCTGTCAGAGGGTATACTCCCTAACCCTAGTATATACGTATTTATAGATATATACTTATATGTATGTATATATATGTATAAATATATGTATATATATATATGTATATTAATATGTATATATGTATATATATATATATATGTTATATACTATTATTATACAGTATTTTATACTGTATATATTATATATATATATATATATATATATATATATTATCTATATTCTATACATATATATTTATATATATAAATATGTATATATGTATATGTATATACAACTATGTATATTTATATATACTATATAATATTATGTAATAATTATTAATATGTATATATATGCAATTTAATTTTTACTTATGTATACATATATTTATATGTATGATATATAAATTTATATGTGTATATAACATATTATATATATAGTATATATGTATGTATATAGATACTATGCATTTTCTTTTATTTATTTATGTGCACTTATTTACATATAATTATTATATATAATTATTATTATAGTACTGGATATACAGTACATATATATTATATATATATTTTTATTATCTATTGCTGGATAATACAGCTTATATATATGTAAATTTACATTTCTCGCACTGTCCTTCAATTTATTATATATATGTATATATATATATATATATATTATCTATATTATGTACTATATAAGATATATTTACATTCCTGCACAGTCAATTCATTTTTATCTATATATATTATATATATCAGTGGATATACCCTGCTACTATTAAAATTGCTATATATACACCTGCATTTTTTTCTGTTCTTTATATGCTATATATACTGATATATATATTATATCTATATATATATATATATATATACATACTATATATATATCTATATTATATATGTGTATATATATATGCTTTATATTACAACCATAATATTCACGAACCCTGTCTGTTTTAACAGAAACCAACTCCAACACAGCCAGTGACCCCCTGTCACAAGCACCTCCAAACCTGAGATCAGGTTATCAACACTATCAGGGAGTAGGCAAGTATACCTTGCCAAGTTACTGTTTAAATTTAATTATTGATATCTACTTGTTCCTGAATTTCATATAACAATGATTACCTGAGACTGCCTTGGGTACAGTCAACTGATACGTTGACATTAGCATAATTAACTTAGTCTTACAGACTCACTAATTGCTGTGAGAGTATCCTGATATTCTCTTAGACCCTATCACGGGAACACGCAACATGGTTGCAATACATGTTGGGATGCGAGCTGCGTAGTTGATTAGCTACCAGTACGTGTGACCCGCATCACGGATTAGAATAATTCAGGAATAGTATGACTTGACATTTAGTTTCATTGGGATAGAAAAGATAACTAGTAGACGTATGGGACACCCCCTCCATAAATATTTTATACCTTCGTACCGGTGATGGTCGATTGCAGAGTGCCCTTGAGTCAGGGGGCATACGACACATATACTAGCCAGTCACCACGATTGGTGAATTACGTCAGCGTATGTCTAGCCTACACATTCCCATGCATACTACAAGGTCTTTACTTGTATTTCACTTAGAATGGTTAGCACCTGTATTTATTTTCTTTATTCAGTATTTACATACATGGTATGTCATTTTCTGTATCTTGTTATGTCCCACTGAGGACCTGGTTCCCTGCCAGATCTAGACGAGGCTTTCTACCCCACTGTGTACGGCCCTGATCAGGAGGCCAGATGTGCTACCGAGGAGGAGCTCGAGAAGACACCCTCAGAGTATGCTTGACCCTAGAGGCCTGCCACCTGGAGATGGAGATATTTTTCTCATATAGACGCTGCTTAGTCTATCTGATTTTTCTGCACTATTATCAGTTTTTGTAGTGAGCTTATATTCTCACCAGTTGTGTACTGTATCAGACTCAGTTATATATATGTTCAGCACTTGCTTTTCTGACATTTTGTTGTGGATGAAATAGATTTGACTGTGTTTTACATGTAGTATTTTAGGACAGCGTAGCACGTTCCTTTGGGTCCATTCAAAATGGATTAAGCCCTTAGTGACGTGTCAGTTGGCCAGTGACACGTGGCCTAGTTCCTGACATTTTGGGACTAGGGCGTGACAGAAGCTAACCACATGACTCGGGTCATGCACATACTTCCGAAGTTGAGAAACATGGAATACGTCATGCACTTCAGCTAAGGCGGGAGGTAGTGCAATCCGGTAAGCCACAGCTGCCACTCGTTCCAGTATCTCGAAGGGGCCGACAAACCTGGGACTCAGTTTGCCCTTTACGCCGAAACGTATCACCCCACGCATCGGCGTCACTTTCAAGAATACATGATCCCCGACCATGAACTCCAAAGGTCTACGATGAGCATCGGCATAACTTTTCTGTCGGCTCTGTGTCGTGCGGAGTCTTTCCCGAATCAAGCGAACTTTCTCAACTGCCTGCTCTACCAGCTCTGGCCCGAGTACTTGCCGCTCGCTGACTTCGTCCCAACAGATTGGAGATCGACACTTGCGCCCATAAAGTGCTTCGTACGGTGCCATCTGGATGCTCGATTGGTAGCTGTTGTTGTACGCGAACTCCGCCAACGAGAGATGCGTGTCCCAACTAGTCTTCAAATCGATTGCACACAGCCGTAACATATCTTCAAGTATCTGATTTGTCCTCTCTGTCTGGCCATCAGTCTGGGATGGTATGCAGTACTGAACTGTAGCTTGGTTCCCAAAGCAGACTGTAGGCTTGTCCAAAAATGAGATAAGAAGCGTCCGTCACGGTCAGAGATGATTGAGGAAGGTACTCCGTGTAATCGAACAATCTCGTCTATGTAAATCTGTGCTAACCGATCGACGCTCCAAGTAACTTTTATAGGAAGAAAGTGGGCTAATTTGGTCAAACGATCAACTATGACCCAAATCGCATCATGCCCCCGCAGCGTCTTCGAAAATCCCACAATGAAATCCATAGTGATGTTGTCCCATTTCCACTCAGGAATAGCGAGGTTCTGCAGCTCCCCGCCGGGCCTCTGATGTTCAGCTTTCACCTGTTGACAGGCCATGCACTGTGACACAAAGGTCGCCACATCCCGCTTCATACCTTGCCACCAGAATGTTCTGCGTAAGTCCATGTACATCTTAGTGCTCCCCGGATGCAAGGAATACTTCGCATAGTGTGCTTCCGCCATAATTTTCCTTCGGAGTTCTGGGTCGTTAGGAACACATAGCCTTACTTTCATTTGTAAGGTCCCATCTTCGCCTGCCACAAAGTCAGACGTCTTCCCCGCCAAAATCAGTCCACGTGCCTTCGCTAGGAACTGATCGCCCTCCTGAGCTGATTTGATTCTATCACGCAAACTCGGTTCAAGACGGAGTGATGCCAGTTGCACTCCTTGATGCTGAACCCGAAACTCGATGCCCATCGCCTCAAGATCTCGAAGTAAATGGTTGTTTACGGATAACGAGCCCACGTGCTTCCGACTCAGAGCATCAGCAACGACGTTTCCCTTGCCTGGTGTATAAGCGATCGTCAAATCATAGTCCTTAATCAGTTCTAGCCAATGCCGCTATCGGAGCTTCAGTTCTCGTTGGGTGAATAGATACTTGAGGCTCTTGTGATCTGTGAAGATTTTGCAAGCAACACCATAAAGATAATGCCTCCACAACTTCAGTACAAATACAATTGCCGCCAATTACAAGTCGTGCGTCGGATAGTTCTTCTCATGCGGCTTCAGTTGCCTGGAGGCGTACGATATTACCTTATCCCTCTGCATGAGCACACATCCCAAACCGAGTCCTGATGCATCACTGTATATCTGAAACTCCTCTACCCCATCTGGAAGAGCAAAGATCGAAGCTGAAACAAGACGCTGCTTAAGTTCCCGAAAGCTGGCTTCGCAGTCATCACCCCATTTGTATACAATCCCTTTTTGAGTAAGGCGTGTCAAAGGCGAGGCCAGTTTAGAAAAATCCTTCACGAACCTACGGTAGTATCCCGCTAGGCCCAGAAAGCTTCGAACTTCGCTGGCTGATGTAGGTTGCTTCCAATCCACCACTGCCTCTATTTTTTTCGGGTCAACGGCGATGCCTTCTGCCGAAATAACATGACCAAGGAATGCCATGCTGTTCAACCAGAACTCACACTTGCTGAGCTTAGCGAACAACTGATGCTCTCGTAATGTCTGCAGCACGATCTTTAGGTGTTCCTTGTGTTCCGTCTCGTTCTTGGAATATATTAGAATGTCGTCGATGAACACGACCACAAACTTGTCTACGTACGGCCGAAACACGCGGTTCATCAGATCCATGAAAGCTGCAGGGGCATTTGTCAAGCCGAACGACATCACAAGAAATTCGTAGTATCCATATCGGGTCCTGAATGCAGATTTTTGAACATCAACTGGTTTGATTTTCAACTGGTGATATCCTGACCTGAGATCAATTTTAAAGAAAACTGTTGCACCTTGCAGCTGATCAAACAAGTCATCTATCCTTGGCAACGGGTACTGGTTCCGCACGGTCGCCTTATTTAATTCTCGGTAGTCAATACACAGCCGCATGGATCCATCCTTTTTCTTCACGAATAGCACCGGAGCGCCCCACGGAGAAATGCTTGGACGAATGTATCCTCGGTCCAACAGATCTTGTAACTGAATCTTAAGTTCCTTCAGCTCTGCTGGGGCCATTCGATAATGTGCCTTCGATATCGGTCGTGAATCCGGAAAAGTGACAATGCTGAATTCGATCTCACGATCTGGAGGCATTCCAGGCAGCTCGTCCGAGAAAACGTCGAGGAAATATGCTATGATTTTAGCCTGAGCTGCATCTGCACCTTCCTGTCGGGTGTCTCGAACAGAAGCTAAGTACCCTTCACAACCCGAATGCAACATACGCCTAGCCAAAATTGCTGATATTATCATTGCCGTCTTCGATGCAGCGCTGCACGAATAGTAGAAGTCTGCCTCGCCGGGTAGACGAAATACGACTCGCTTCTCCGCGCACTCGATTATTGCATGGCAAGCACCCAACCAGTCCATCCGAGAATAATATCGTAATCCTTGATGTCTAATACAATGACATCTAAGGAAAGCTTCCTGCCTCCGATGCAAATATAACCATCCTTACAGATCGCATGGGCGGACATGTTGACTCCCGAAGGTGTACTCACGCAAAGGTTCATATTTAAAGGAGTAGAAGCTAATTTATGCTCAATAGTAAAATCAGCAGATATGAAACTATGCGTAGCACCTGAATCGAATAAGACTCTAGCGGGCAAATCTCTGAAAAGTAATGTACCTGTCACGACAGTTTCAGAGACGGATGCCTCATCCCGAGTCAGTGCATAGACTCGTCCTTGAGCACCCTGGCGTCGTGGGTTCAACGCCACAGCATTGGCATCACTTGCTGGAGGCCCCCTGTTATGATTCCCGTGGTTCTGATTCCCGTGGTGCTGATTCCCATTGTTATGATTCCCGTTGTTCTGATTCGGTTTTGGCTCACGGCAGTTGAAATGCTTGTGGTCCAGACGACCACATTTAAAACATCCAGTAACTCGGCATTCCTCCACTCGATGCCCTAACCTGCCGCACCTATTGCAGTATGGTGCACGGGATGGGCCCCTATGCTCAGATGTGTGCGGACGCTTTTATGCTCCAGACCCTCCCGTTTCCTGAGGTCGCTTATTGTTGTTGGTACGGGAGGTTTGCACGTCGGCCTTTGGTGGACAGCGCCCAAAGATCCGCTCGCTGTTCAGGGCAGCTTCATAACATTCCCTGTAGGTTTGATATTTCTGGTTGATGACGTCCCTACGCAAATCGTCATTCAAACCCTTCTGAAAACGATAGCACCACGCCTGCTGGTTAGGCAAGAAGTGCCCAGCAAACTTAGCCAGTTTAGCGAACGCAGAGTCGTAATCGTCAACAGACATACTTCCTTGCATCAGATTGCTGAAGTCGTCTTCTTTTTGTTGCCGCACGGCCCGGGGAATATATTGTTCCATGAAGGCAGATTTGAACATTTCCCAGGTAATTTTGCAGTTGGGATTGGCATCATAGATCCCTTGCTTAGTGGCTTCCCACCAATCATGCGCACGCAGCTCCAGTTGAACTGATGCACATGCCACTCTTTTGGATCCCCTAATGCCGACCAGATTGAAGAGTCCCTCCAGCTTTGCAATCCATCCCATTACCACGTCCGGTTCTGCTCGTCCGTTGAACGTTGGTGGATGCATTTTTGTGAACTCTGCGGCACGGCAGGTGTTCCTTGCTGGATGCTGTGTTTCTTCGGACTCATCCTCTACCGCCACAGCCGGCGGTGTAGCAGGCGTCACTGTAGCTCCCCCGTTGTTGGGTACCAAGGATGCAATCAGTTGCATCATGGTATCCATCTGCTTTTGTTGAGCAGCAAACTGTACCTGTTGAGAGATGGCTTGTTGTTGCTGCACCTCCATGAGATGCATAAGCCGTTCGGACATATCCATTGAACCCGCTCCTCCGGATTCTCCAGAACTTGCCGGATCGTTCTGGACGGGCTGAGCACTGCTTGCAGCGGCAGTATTTTTCTTAGCCATTGCTACAAAAGAGAGTAGCTTGTTAACACCTCAAAAATGATAGATTTTTATATCTATGGGCTCATTGTATAGGCGACTCATCTCATGCAGCGGACGCCGAATGCAACTCAACCGAGAGGCGCATCAAACTCCTTTATAATCTTTTGAAATCCCAAGGACGTAAAGCCTAAGCTCTGATACCAATATGTCACACCCCGATCCCGAAAGGGTCAATCGTCCTCGCTGGATCCTTCACGGAACCGATTCGTCCTCGCTGGGGCGTGATACCGTACGAGCCTGGAGTTGCGCTCATACAAGGCAAGAACTCACAGTTATAGGAACCCACTTTGAAACACAATTTAGAAAACACATTCACAGATAATTGAACACAAGTGCAGGAAGAAACATGCTTTTTTATTGATAATTCAGAGTAATTTACATAGAGTCTACATTGATGCGCCTTCTCAGCTACTTGAATTACATTTGAAAAGATAACTCAAAATGCAGGGCGCGCTCCAACAGATAGTCCCCGTCGTCCATACATTACGCCCTTGTATAGGTTGAAAGTCCAAGCCTCCAAAATAATCTGACTTCAACTATACTTCAAAATAGAGGTGCTCCTAATGCCTCTTCGTCTATCCACTAGCGTTGCACCGTCTGAGTGCCTGAAATAGTTGCCCACAACGTGGGTCAGTACTCAACTTGTACTGGTGAGCGGGATGAACCCACTCGACTAAATCGACACTAGCTTATTAGGGGCGAGCATGCATTAAGATGACTTCTATAAAGAAGCAAGTGAATTCAATTCATATCAGTTGCATGTTTTGATAGGAATAAAAATAGCATTGAATCCAACCAGTGCATCGATTGCTTACTCAACCGATGCACGCCTTCCCTGCAACGAAACACAAGTATACTTACCATCTGCATAAGATAATAAATTAGTATATGTTCTATTCTATGCGTTCATTGGTGTGATCGACACCTTAGGGACATATTCCAAGCATTAACGGCGCGTCCTATCAGCCCAGGTAGCAAGCCCTGCTGGAGGTCCCGCAATGCATCGTGACTAGCATGAATCAATATTTTCCTCCGGATCGATACGGTTCCAGTGCCCCGGAAAGTTGTCTCGAGGAAATGATAAACCTTGTGCACAAGTTGTCCCAGACCATGCAAATGCATGAACATTTTATATCTCATACAATGCATCGAATTAAACAGATGAAGTAAAGCAGCAATATATATCTTATGCAACAGTTCATATTTTCTCAATACGGTGTTCCGATTTTGATATCCCATGGGTCCAAACTCTATCCGAGGCACCAGGCCGCAACCAACGACAAATTCCCTTTCCAACCAACTCAAGTTATGAAGTGTGCAAGCATATAGTAAAATTAGTCTACAATTCCCATGTTCCTTTCTTAGTGGCTGGCATGCATTGTGGCTAAGCATTTTCTAGGCGTCCAACCGGGCATCATCGAGTGAACGTTTGAAACATTAGAGATGTTGGCATAAAGAAGTAGGAAAGAAGGGACCAAACCACTCACTGGTTAAGGAAAAAGTTGCTGAAACAAGGAATCCTGCCTAGCGACGATCAAACGTCAGTTACGCGGACCTGCAACAGCACGAGCACCGAGTTAGAATTCTTGCCTATCCTTCCTTGCCAAACTCCCCAAAATTCAAGCTCCAATCAATAAAACCAACAGCGAAAACCAAAAAACTCGAAAGCAACACCAAATCAAATCCCAAAGCGACAATCAAGAAAACCAAGCAACCAAACACGAAAACTATTGGACTCGTTTCAATAGAGGCCTTTCCATGAGTTGAAAAGGATCATCGCATTTCGTCCGTGGCAATAAGATGCCGAAGATCTAAGCATACTCGGACGGACTAGCCACAAGCCCAAATTATATAGTGCACATCCCGGTCGGATCAGGATTTGAGGTACTACACCTAAAGCCTAGTGTGACAAAATGGATAATGCATATAATTATATCATTCTCGTATGCCTATAATAGTACTTAAATGGCACACAAATCGAGTTACACACTCAGAATTTTTTTTTTTGAGATGTCCGACGATACGCACGGGACTTTAAACATGCTGCGTTGCATGACATCTGGGTCCACTTCTCCCACACCTCCCCATAATTTGATACCGAGACATCGGTCAAGCCATAGTGGTTATATCTCTTCTCACTGACCACACAACACTCAGATCATTAGATATCATATTTTAGTCAATCATCATATTTCTAACTTTATTGTTGAAAGGGTTTCCATTGAGGATGTCGCATCTTAGTGGATTCATTTGTGCGTGTTGCATGAGAAAAATAAATAAATATTGGCTCTTCTAGATGGTTGGATTAAATCCTCTTCTTCAACAGAGAATACGTCTTTTCTAACTGTTTGGAGTGCATCGACTTCTTCAACATACCGATTCAAGATTCGAAAACTGAAGGAAAAGACCATTTCAAGTTGAAACATTAGTATGTTACTATACATTCTTTTGTATAGCTTTCTCGTGCTATTTAAATAACCTCATCTGGATGAGAGAAGGCGATGCAAGAATTTTCCTTGGTAGGGTCATAACGGTAGTTTGACAAATGAGTTTTGAATAGTCTAGATTCTTGGATGGTGGAGTCGGAATGGAATGTCGCCAAAAAGCAATAAGAATCTAGAAAAGGTTAGGAGAACGTGTTTCATTGGACAATGAAAAGTACTTCTTCTTCTTTTATGTCTGACGATACGTACGGGATTTTACGCACGCTGCGTTGTATGCCATTTGGACCCACTGTCCCACATTTCTCTCGTAATTTGATCACAAGACCTCCGTCCAACTAGTAAGGTTATACCTCTTCTCATTGACCACAAGAGCCAGTTGAGTTCGGTTATTCAATGGTTTAATCTTTCTTGAAAAAAATGACAAATAGTTTCTGACAAGAAGCCAGAAAGGACAATTTTATGAAAAGTAGTTTTTTATGCGTTATTTCCACCAGATTATGAGCTAAGGTCTCGTTCGGTTCGCGAAAAGGAAAGATAATCAATTCCTTGATCTTTTCCTTCCTTTAGAAAATTACAATTCCTATTTATTTTTCTTTCAGACACAGACAACGTTCTACCGCCGATGCTACGACGTAGACTGGGCGTAACCACGTACTCGCGCCCGAATATCCGGGTGCGGGTCATGACAAAATGAAATACAGTTTAACGAACGAAAGCAATAAAATCTATCAAAACCGTACAACAAAATGCAAATTCGAAAACCAACTCAAAAGCACGAAAGCAACAAGGCGACAGTGAAAATTAGGCAAAAAAACTTGCAGCGGAGATGTCCCTCTTGACTCTGCCGCTAAGTCCATCCTTGGGGCACGGTCCACTGAATATGGGAATCGATTCTGAAGAAGCAAATTCATAACGAGGATAAGATCTTGATTCATTCTATCCCGATCGAACGATACTGATTAGTATTTCTTAGCCATGCTCCCCGAAATGGGGGAACATGGCACCACATATGAATCACCACTAGACTTATCTTTGTCATCCCGATGAGAAGGTATTTAGAAATCAATAATAGAATGGGTCAATTGATGTGTCGACATACTATTGGAAGAAGGATTTATATCATCTTAAGCGCGACCATAAAGAGTTGAAGAACTACTCGGATCTATTATATCTAAAAATATTGGAAGGAACCAAAAGTGAAATGAAAACTAACCTTCGAAAAGCTCTTTGACGTTCCAAAGACCTCAAAGGAAAAGAAAGAGGAGAAAATAGTTTTCTCTCCTCTCGCAATTATAGAACCTAAAGGATAAAATGGTAAATAGTTTAACAATTATAAGCTTGGATTTCATGTCAGGAGATTGAACAATCATTTATGAGCACGATGTTTAAGTAAAGATGACACCAAGATGACATAATCACCGTTGCCAAAGCTTTTTTTGGCAAAGACGAAGCAATCATTATCAGAGATCTCTTAAAAAAAAGCATTAAACATGATGATTTTAGGAATAGTCGAAAATACTGATAAAATAAATGACATATTTCAATAAAAAAAGGAAATTGGACAACCAGAAAACATACTATCGATTTAACCATAGCACGGGAGACATCTAATGAATATAAAATTTTAAGAATAATAATAATGATTGACCCAATCGATTCATTTATATCGCAACAAGATAGCGTCATAAAATCAATAAATCATAATAACATAACTTTCTAATAGATGTGGAGTACCCTGGGCTAAAGCCTCGATCCTAAAGCCTAGAGTGACAAAATGCCCATAATTATATCATTCTTGTACGTCTATAATAGTACTTAAATGGCACACAAATCGAGTTACGCACTCAGATCATTTTCTTTATCTTTTTTTAGATGTCTGACGATACGCACGAAACTTTGCGCATGCTGCGTTGCATGCCATTTGGGCCCACTGCTCCCACACCTCTCCGCAATTTGATCCCGAGATTTCGTCCAGCCAGAGTGGTTATACCTCTTCTCGCTGACCACATGGCACATCATTAGATATCATATTTTAGTCAATCAACATATTTCTCACTTTATTGTTGAAAGGGTTTCCATTGAGATTCATTTGTGCATGTTGCATGAGAAAAAAAATATTGGCTCTTCTAGATGGTTGGATTAAATCCTCTTCTTCAACAGAGAATACATCTTTTCAAACTGATTGAAGTACATCGACTTCTTCAACATACCGATTCAAGATTCGAAAACTGAAGCAAAAGACCATATCAACAAGTTAGAAACATTAGTATGTTACTATAAATTCTTTTATAGCTTTCTCGTGCTATTTAAATAACCTTATCTGGATGAGAGAAGGCGATGCAAGAATTTTTCTTGGTAGGATCATAACGGTAGTTTGACAAGTCATGAGTTTTGAATAGTCTAGATTCTTTGATGGTGGAGTCGGAATGGAATGTCGCCAAAAAGCAGTAAAAATCTAGAAAAGGTTAAGAAAACATGTTTCATTGGACAATGAAAAGCAGTTATTGTTGGCTGTGTATGTGAGCAAAAGCTCAATTTCCTTAATTTTCTTTAGTCCCACATCGGTTGGACCACTCCCCCCTTTTATGTATATATTAGTTCTTCTTCATTGCTCTCTTAAAGATGTTGTCTAGGGAACCCCTTGGGCCACACGCGCGTGCCGCTGCCGCCCGGCTAGGCTCGGTTCGGTTCGGCGCGCGTAACGGGTGCGGGTATGTCATGCCCACACCCGCGGGCGCCGAATGCCGATCCAATTTACTCTTCGGGCTGGGATACAAAATATCTTTTTGCTCCTCCTTGTTTTAAACTCATTGGAGATTTGAACGTTGGGCACTATGTCCAGGTTCATTTTGCACATGTGACAGCTTCTGTAACAGCTCATATGACAACAATTTCTCCACGTTTCTTTTCTTTTGTTATTGCTCTTTAATGGCCAGTTTATGAGCCATTTAATTTCTTGTCCGTTGACTTTTTCTTTGGACTGCCTTTATATAGCGGTCTCCTCCTCCTCCTTTCTTTACAGAATATTGTTCCTCTACGTGAAACCCATTTCTCTGCTTCTTCTCTCCAACAATATTCTCTCCTATAAATTCTTGCTCTAGGCAGAGCTAAGTACGGTTTCTCTCTCCAAGTTGTGTGTGACGAAGAGAAGCCGGTAGTCAGGGGTTTTTACCACTAGGAGCTTCCGAGAAATGTCTGCACATAGACCTAGGATCAACTCTTAGATTGTTGTAAATATATATATATATATATATATATATATATATATATATATATATATATATATATATATATATATATATATACAATAATCTAAGAGTTGATCCAATAGTAATCAAACAACTGCTTCAATTTTCTGGGATCACTTCTTGGTGCACAGAACACACAAAACTTGTTTACTATCGTTACTTTTAGTTTTGTAAGCTTGTGAACACACCAGTTTGCAAGGGTATTCATATATTTGCCTTTTGTAACCACGCATATTGTCCAAATATTTTATTCAGAACACCAAACAAAAATTCTGTTGTTTATTGTTAAATATATACTATTTGCTAACACTGCTGAATATATATTTTCTGTCCAAATTTTAATGTAGCAATTTTTCTATTTATTAAAATAAGTTATTGTAGTATTATTGTTTACCAAACAAAGGTTTTGTTTTGTTAAAGAATATTTCTTGTAGCAAATTTGTAGTTCACTGTTCATTTGCTAAAGCTATTTTTGCATACCAATTTTGCTTACATACCAAAGTACAACATAATTTTTAATTATTTTGAATTATATATTAATTAAGAATTGGTATTAGAAAATTATTGTTACTAAGGACTAGTAACAGCCTTATATTATGTTAATAGAAAGTTTCTAATTTTTTGGTTGAATATTTGCCAACACATATAATCTTGTGATGCAATTTAGCTACTATAATTTAGTATTTGTAGCACATAAAATCTTGCTTAATATATATACCATCATTGGTATTCATTGTTATTATTAGCTCTATATTTACATATTGTTAACTACAATATTGTTTATTTGTAACGACCTCAAGACAATCTCAACTGCGTCTCTAGTATTGAACAAATAATAGTTTAGTATAATTGTAAATCTCTTTGAATCTGAATTCTAAAAGTAAAGATAAATTTGGGAACAAGCCGAAAGGGTCCTTCTGTCAACCGAGTGTAAATAGCCCTAAGCGACACGGTATTTAAGTGTCTTCGGACCACCGCTAGCTGGGAATCGGCCACTACAGCTAAACCAAGATAATCTACACTTGATAGACTAAAGATTTTAAGATTGATTAGCAAAATTACTTGAACTATTATTCTAAATCATTGGACATTGTTATTGAGTAATTACATATCTTTCAGTTTCAGACTTTTCTCATTAGCAACCATGACTGGCAAGGATGAGACTTTTACTGCTAAATCTACAAAGTTCAACGGGACCTACTTTAAGAGATGGCAAAGTCAGATGCAATTTTGGCTTACTACCTTAGGATTGATCTCATCTATTGATGGATCCACACCAATCACAAATGACTCTGATGACACTGAGTCTGACATAGGTGTATCAAAGTCCTCTAGCTCCACTAGACCCAAGACCCCTAAGTAAATAGACTACCATTGCTTCCATAGAATTCTAAGCGCTTTGTCTGAATCACTATATGACATATTCTTTGAATACAAAAGTGCTAAAGAACTTTGGGATGCCCTGGAAGATTAATATAGCTGTGATGATGCTTTTTCCTCCTCATTCAACAGATACTTTATGGTAGATAATAAACCTATGAATGACCAAATACATGAATTCCAAGAATACCTTAGGCATATTCAAGCCAAAGGCACTTTCTTCTCTACTGAGTATAAAATAGCCTGATTAATAGACAAGCTTCCTCCCTCTTGGTCTGATGTCAAGGAAGACCTTATTCATACTCAAGGTGACCTTACTTTTGCTCAAGTCCTAAAGAAAATTAGAACATAAGAACCAATTAGGCTAAGGTCTAATCCTAAGTCTGAGTCTAAAGCTAAGGTAAACCTAGTAGAATCCCAAGGCAAACCCAAGCCTCATCATCATCACAAATCCAAAAGGAACATCTTCAAGAAAAAGTAGAACCTTCAACCTCAACACTAAAACCATCATCACCATAAACCAAGAAACTTCGGTCAGACTCAGGATCAGAAGAGATTTTATTTTGTGTGTGGTAAAATAAACCATATGCCCACCAAATGTTTCCAAAGGAAGAAGGAAGCTGTCCAGACTTCTTACAAAAGGAAACGCCCAGCCAAACCAGAAGCAAACATGCTTCTCAACGTCTCTTCTAGTTCCTTCAGGTCTGTAAGCTATCAACCCTTAGTCAACATTTCTACCATTCTGACGATTGGTGGTTGGATTCTAGAGTTAATGTTCATGTTTTCTTTGATCGCTCCTGTTTTTCAAACTATCAAGAATCATGTGGAGGAGGTGTAACCCTAAGAGATGGCTCAGCGGCACAGACTATAGGAAGAGGAAGAATAGATCTAAAGATGACATCAGGAAAAACTCTGACTCTTCATGATGTGTTGCATGTGCCGTCTATCAGAAAAAATTTAGTTAGTGGATCTCTTCTTGTAGCTTCAGGGTACAAGATTGTTATGGAGGCAAATAAAGTAGTATTTTCTAAGAATGACTCTTTTATTGGAAAATAATTTGTAAGATATGGTCTTTTTATTTGAGTACTGTGAATTAAATTTTAGATCCTTCTTTTGTTGTTTCCAATATAGAATCTTCAAATATGTGGCACAGTATATTAGGTCATGTGAATCTAGGTTCCCTAAGAAGGATGATGAACTTAGATCTTATTCCTAAGACTCCAATAGATGATAAACACAGGTGTGAGATATGTGTTCAGCCAAACACACTAGGCTACCTTTCAAATCTCTAGAAAGGAACTCTGACCTTCTAAAGCTAGTTCATAGTGATGTGTGTGACTCAAATAGGATTTTGACCCGAGGCGGTAGAAAATACTTTGTTACCTTTATAGATGATCATTCAAAGTATTGTTATACATATTTTCTCAAAACCAAAGATAAAGTTCTAGACAGATTTAAGATCTATAAATCTGAAGCTGAGAACAAGTTATAGAGAAAGATTAAGATACTTAGATCATATCGTGGTGGAGAGTATACATCAAATAATATGACCAATTTCTGTGAAGAACACGGAATAATTCATGAGGTAACTGCTCCATATTCACCACAGTTCAACGGAGTTGTTGAAAGAAAGAATCGCACTCTGTTAGACATGGTGAATGCCATGCTTCTCAGCTCAGGTGCTCCCGATAATTTGTGGGAAGAAGCATTATTATCTTCCTGTTACATTCTTAATAGAATTCCTAGTAAGTCTAATGATAAGACTCCCTATGAATTATGGAAAGGTAGAGTTCCTAGGATCCATTATCTCAAAGTTTGGGGATGTCTGGCTAAAGTAGGAATTCCTGAACCTAAAAAGAGAAAGATTGGACTTAAGACTGTAGATGATCTATTCATAGGATATGCCCTAGATAGCAATGCCAATAGATTTCTTGTTACTCACTCAGAAGTAAATAAAATCTCTAACAATACTATTATAGAAGCAAGAGATACAATTTACTTTGAGAATATATATCCTTTCAAAGATAGAATTTCTTCCTCTCCCTCCAACTCCTCTCTTGCTCCGTCCACTAGCTCTCATGTTCAAATATCTAGTTCACAACCCGAACAAAATATAGAACCTAGAAGGAGTAAAAGAGAAAGAATTGAAACGAACTTAGGAGAAGGTTTCTTCACTTTTTTGATATAGGGTGATCCATCAACTTATGAAGAACCAATATTTTCTCCTGATGCCCCTTTCTGGAAAGAAGCCATTAACAGTGAGTATAATTTCATCATGGAGAACAATACTTGGTTTCTAGCAGACCTACCTTTAGGTAGTAAACCCATATGTTGTAAATGGATATTCAAAAAGAAACTTAGAGCCAATGGTACTATAGAGAAATACAAGGTAAGATTAGTAGCCAAAGATTTTACCCAGAAAAATAGATTAGATTATTTTGATACCTACTCACCTGAAGCTAGGATCACCTCTATCATAAACCTTCTAGCCATAGTATCCATTCATAATATGCTAATCCATCAAATGGATGTAAAGATAACATTTCTAAATGGGGACCTAGAGGAAGAAATCTACATGGAGCAACCTGAAGGTTTCATTGCTACAGGCCAAGAAAAGAAAGTTTGCAGATTAGTTAAATCTCTTTATGGCCTAAAGCAAGCTCCCAAACAATGGCACAACAAATTTGACATAGTCATCTCAGAATATGGTTTCGTGCCAAATGAGTATGACAAATGTATGTACTCCAAAATTATAGATGAAAGTTGTGTCATCTTATGTTTGTATGTAGATGACATTCATATTCTTGGATCATCACTAGAATTGATAATTAATACCAAGGACTATTTATCCAGCCAGTTTGATATGAAAGATATAGGTGAAGCCAACTTGATTCTAGGCATGCAACAGTCCAAATACAAGGAGGGCTACTCTATCCTTAGCACACTCTATCGAGAAAATGCTAATTTTTTTTTTGAGTATTTTGATAAGAAACCTGCCCTTACTCCTTATGACAGTAGTGTTGTTCTCAAGAAGAATGAGGGTTCTCCCATGGAACAACACAGATATTCACAGATGATAGGTTCTCTCATGTATATATCAAACAGGACCAGACCCTATATTGCATTTCCTATTAGGAGACTAAGTAGATATACTAGTAACCCAAATCAGTTACATTGGACATCATTAGAGAGAGTATTTAGATATCTTAGGGGTACTCTAGATTATATGTTGCACTATACTAGACACCCTGATATCATAGAAGATCATTCAGATGCAAACTGGGTAACTGACTCACATGATGTAAAATCTACTATTGGATATATTTTTACTTTATGAGGAGCTGCAATCTCCTGGACTCATGTAAACAAACTATCATAGCTAGGAGTACAATGGACTATGAAATGATAGCCTTGGACACTACATGTACAGAAGCCGAATGGCTAAAAAATCTTATTATGCATATACCTGTTTCTATTAGTCATGTTCATGCAATTTCTATAAACTGTGATAATAAATCTGTTATGAAACTACTAAAGCATGATTCTGTGAATGCTAAGATGAACAAGCACCTGCAGCTGCGCTTCAAGTCTATAAAGAGTCTATTGGGCAAATGTGTGGTTCTTGACTATATAAAGTCAGAAAAGAACCTTACAAACCACTTGACGAAGGGTCTGTCTAGGACTTTGATCCTAGAATCATCGAGGGGAATAGGGTTAAGCCCATAAGTAAAGTCACCAGCAGTGGCAACCCAACCGAGTCTGACTGGAGATCCCAAGAAGCATGTTCAATGGGTAGGAACAAGCTGGACTTAGGTGACTTTTATGGAACACTGACTCGAGATTAAAATCTCATTCTATAATGCCCAAGTGGTTGTACATGCGTAAAATGATTCCCCATCCCTATGGTGACAGTGTTCTTGAGTGATATGGTTAGGATGAGTTTTAAAACTCTTAATAGGTCCAAACTGATATGCGGGGTTGAAACCTATCACCAACTCTTAAGGACTTACGTATATGAGAGATCGTGAATGCCGCGACTATGGGACATGACGATCCCAAACAACTCTCATGAATTTGGAATAAGTGCGCATGGCCAACCAAAAGCGCCACCCGTTAGACCCAGAACCTCTAGCGTACTATGTGTGCTATTTTTCTGAATCTGGTAAAAGAAGTCTGATTCAAGGCATAGTCCATCAAGCACTTCTTCAGACAAAGACAATAGTCACTAAGTGAGATTCAAGGCTGTAGTCCATCTCATCGATGTATAGTATATACCTTCCCAGATACTCTTTACTTTTAATTTCTTTGTCACTTCTATTTCGGAACTTGACCTTTGAGGGGGGGGAGAGGATTGTTGGCTGTGTATGTATGTGAGCAAAAGCTCAACTTCATATATTTCCTTTAGTCTAGCATCGGTTGGACCACTTCCCCCTTGTATGTATATATTAGTTCTTCTTCATTGCTCTCTTAAAGATGTTGTATGGGGAACCCCTTGGGCCACACGCGTGCGTCGCCGCCCGGCCCGGCTCGGCTTGGTTCGGTTCGGTTCGGTTCGGTTCGACGCGCGTATCGGGTGCGGGTATGTGCCAACACCTGCAGGCGTCGAATGCCGATCCAATTTACTCTTCGGGTTTGGGCTGGGATCCAAAATATCTTTTTGCTCCTCCTTGTTTTAAACTCATTGGAGACTTGAACGTTGGACACTATGTCCAGGTTCATTTTGCACATGCGACAACTTCTGTAACAGCTCATATGATAGCAATTTTTTCACGTTTCTTTCCCTTTGTTATTGCTCTTTAATGGCCAGTTTATGAGCCATTTAATTTATTGTCTGTTGGCTGTGTCTTTGGACTGCCTTTATATTGCGGTCTCCTCCTCCTCCTTTCTTTACAGAATATTGTTACTCGACGTGAAACCTCTTTCTCTGCTTCTTCTCTCCAACAACATTCTCTCCTCTAAATCCTTGCTCTGGGCAGAGCTAAGTTCGGTCTCTCTCTCTCTCCGAGTTGTGTGCGACGAAGAGAAGCCGATAGTCAATGATTTTTACCACTAGGAGCTTCCGAGAAATGTTTGCACATAGACCTCGGATCAACTCGTAGGACAGTGCTTCGTGCACGACTTCCCCGGAGGCCGGTAACATTTATTTTCCCCTTTGCTCTTGATTAGCAATATCAAATTTCTAAAAAATATTTTATATATATATATATATATATATATATATATATATATATATATATATATATATATATATATATATAATATTTTTCAGAAATTTGATAAATTTTTATTTATCAAATTTGATATATACATATATATATATATATATATATATATATATATATATATATATATATATATATCAGTTATTCGATGGTTTAATCCTTCTTGGAAAAAAATTTGACAAGTAATTTCTGACATGAAGCCAGGGAGAGCAATTTTATGAAAAGTAGTTTTGTTTTTGTTTTGGTTTTATGCGTCATTTCCATCGGATTTATGAGCTAAGCTCTCGTTCGGTTCGCAAAAAAAAAAAAAAATTCAATTCCTTGATCTTTTCTTTCCTTTGAAAAATTACAATTCTACTCATTTTTCTTTCCAACGTTTGAAAAGATCAAAGAAATTTGAAGAAAAAAAAGTATTCCCTATGATGGAAAAATAATTCCTTGATTGGGTGGAAGAAATCACTTTTCCTCCTATGGAAATCATTTTCTTTTCCTCTGACATCCAAACAGAAAAAAATCACTTTCATTTCCCAATGCCCAGATTCTACGAACCAAACGAGACCTAAGTTTCCAAAGGAATATTCGAACCGTACCTATCTCCACAGGAACCCCCTATCGTGATCAATAGACTACAGACCCCACAAACATGAAAATAGTAGTTATTCATCAAATACTGGAGCTATAAATTTTGCACATTTTATTAACATAAACCCATTAATTCAATGATTACTGTTGCCAACAATGAATAAACGGAAGCAAAGGCTACAATTCCGATTTACACACACACTCTTTTTTTTGGGGGGAGGTGGGTCCTAATTCAACAAAGAGATTGTCTAAATAACAGTACAGCAAATCCTGAATATTTACCTCTGGTTTTGTCTCAATATTAATTCAATACCACCTGCCAACTGATTCTCCGAAGACGGCACTGAACTCCAGATAACCAAAACTGTATCATCTCAAGATACTATGTTATTCCCCATTATTTTTTATGATATCTAATGTACATAATATTGCACAAACAAGAAAAATTATTTTCTGGTGGCTCTGTGTTGTTTCGCCTCACCCTTCTGCGAGGAGGATGAACAGAAGCTCGGGCACCCAGGCGCAGCCTTGTCTTTGCTGAAGGCCTTCTGGACATCCTCTTTGAGCTCATAGAACCGCATCCTTTTGATCTTTTGCTCGTCAGGGGTTCCTTTCTGGAAATAGAACAGGTCAGATGTATCATCAGACATTAACCTATCAAGCACTTGGGAGCAATGAGGAAAGTAGCGCCGGCCGAGCTCCACTGTCATACAACATGTTTGCAAAATTTAATCAGAAAACATACAAATATCTACCGACCAGTTTTTAAACTCAGTAGAAAAGTAGAAACAGTGATGACTGAATTTAGAAATTGATCTTCACATCCTCAACTCTAAGCTTCAAAAGGAATTTCATTTTTATTTTAGTTCATAAAACAAGTTACGGAAACGTGAACTTGAAAATTTCATAGAATAGCTATAGAAATGCACGAGGGCAGATATCCAGTGTTCTTCTAAGTTTAACAAGCATGCACAATGCTTGGACTTCATGTCGGCGCGGCGCTTAAGAAACACAGATGGTGAACATATAATAGACTTTACAATTTATCAAGCATTATTGGAAGATTCATGATCTGTTCATATGAGTTGACAGGCAGAGTAAATCAAATGGGTGATTAGGGGACGATTTTTTTTTCTCTCATAATTTCTGGTTGAGATGTGACAGATGGAACACACAACTACTCACATGTAACATTTGTGTGCATGCATGATGCATGTGGGTGGGTTGGTGGGGGCTTAGAAACCCTCCAAATTAACATATTATGCAGAGGCAATTTACAGAAACCAACATCTTACACCTCCATTTAAAGGTGGGATGACTTTGTCATTTATGGTTTCCGGCAGTCATTTATGACTGTTTTGCCATTCATAAAGCGAGCAGAATCATGCAGGCTGATGCTAACAGTAATCTCCACATTAGCAACTTTATAATGGGCGTAATAAGTTCGGAAATATGAATTCAAAGGAAGGAACAATTTACATGCAGAAAATAAACCACAATGTCATGATAGCCAATACATGAGGTAGGTTTTGTAAAGCACAGAATTTTCTAGGCGCATACAGTAACTCCTTATAAGTCCAAGAGTCTGGACTTTTTAAGAATGACGTGAAGTCCCATATACAGGGAGTATGAGTCACGAATTCTAAATATAAGGTAAAGGCCAAAATGATGAATAACTAAATTTGAATTACCTGTTCTTGTCAGGGCATCGACCCTAGACCGTAGCCTCTTGTTTTGCACAGAGGGGGTTTCATTCAGATCAACCTCCCTCAGGTTAGCAGAACTCCTTGATGTATTTCGATTGGCAAATTCTGAGTATGGTTCTGCATGTGCAATTTCCATGGCTACCTTCGCTTCAGCAGGGAAGAGTAAACTTGCAAACCCAACTGTATTGGAGAAATGTCGATCTTAAGAACAATCCAAATAAAATAAAATTTCAGGATAAAAATTTCGTAAAAAAAGAATATTCTGAATGCTGCAACAAAGAAAAAAGGTTTTTTGTGTTGGCTTCATGAATCCACATCTCCCCTTCGGCCCTGTTAAGGGTTATCTCCTCTCACATCCAACTATAAATAATATATTTGGATTCTCCGATGTTCAATGTCCTCGCACCGTAAATTCCCACTAAATTTAATGTAAACACATTAGTTGTACAGTTTTGTAAAGGAAACCAGGGCTCACCGTCCTAGTTGCAGCCATGCCTAGGCCCCAGAGTTCCCCAACTGCTTGGTACTTTAATCATTCACTCTAAATTTTATAATTCACAAAAGAGATTCCAGTAGTAAAGCAATCGTGCTGAGGCAAAAGCGATTATGTCTTCCATTCGAACATGATGAGCAAATCATAACATACAATGAACGCAAGAAGTAAAAAATCTTGAGCATAGAGAGCCAACTACTATAAGAATTTACTGTGAGGTCCAAACAAAGACTGCTCAATAAAAATGAAACTAATTACTGCTCAATAGAAATGAAACTAATTAACATGGTCCAACCCCCCTTATCCTCCAAAGAAAGTTAGTGGAAGAGAATAAAAGATGGTATGTCTAGTAACAGCTAACTAGCCGAAAATCTAACGTTGGGTAACAGTGGTCGAGGCCATTGGCAGGGGAAGGGAAGACCAGGGTTCCAAAATCGGGGGGCAGGCATCAGTGTTAATTTGAAGGCAACTCCCTATGTGTTGCATCATCATGGGAGCCATCTACATCTAGATCTGTGTAATTCAAAAATGGACGGGTAAGATGATGTTCTAGTACAATAGATTGCCCTCCTGACATGGACAGAAATGACCATTAACTGTTGATTTTTTGGATTCCAAATTCCTAATTAGTTAATTTAATTTTCCTCAATTTTAATGGTATTTTTCTTCTAAAATTTAGAGTGACTATTTTTTTTTTTTTTTTTTTTGCAAAAGAAATTTGATGTTTTGTTCTAACACTTCACTTAATAAGTTAAGAGACCAATTAGAAAGAAACAAAAAACTAAGATAGCATAGAACCCGATGTATGCAAGTCTCTTAACGGGTTAGAATTAGCTTTAGTTTACTTATGGACAGCCACATTCTTTCTGCTGACCACATTTTCCTCCTATTTTGATTTTACATCATAACTTCAGCACATTGTATTCAACTAAAATCTACTGGGTGAGATCAACTTCTTGGTTCAGTTCAGATAAAGTTAGCTACATTCAGATGCAAACGTTTCGTCTACTCAAGTTCATCTTCTTCACTCTTTTGTTGTTGTTGTTGTTGTGGGGTGGGGGTGGGGGGGTGTCCCGGAAGAACATTTGACGTTTTGATCTTCTTCTGCTTTCAGTTGGTTAATAAGGGATCAATTAGAACATCTAAAGAGATGATCAGACCTGGTTTCTATCCAAAACTATTTTGATTTCAACATCATAATAGCTTGGCATATCGTATTCAACTAAAACCAATAAAATTGAGCTCAAATTCTAACATTTATTTCAGAATAAATTAGCTCAATTCAGTCATTTGAGAGTCAGGTCTAATAAGGCCTAGCTTCTTTGACTCTTCACAGGACACAGATACAAATAACCATTAGATGTTAATTATGTGATGCAGATTGGTTTCCGAACTCCCTTAATCCTTATTAGTTAACTTGATTTTCCACATCTAAATTTTAGAGTGACAGTAGTATTAGTATTGGAGGGAATCCCACAAGAAAATGGATGTTTTGACCTTCTTTCACCTTCACTTGGTTAAAAATAATCAAAGTATGAGATAAATTAGAAAAAATATCCAACATACTAGTACCTGGTTAATAATTGAAACCCATAAATGGGTTAGAATAAGTTTAAATATATTCTCAATTAAAAAATTATATTTTGTTTTTTTGGAAAGTCAAACTGTCAAAGACTCAAGGTCTTTGTCCTGGTCACATTCTCCTATTTGATCTCTACATCATAACTTCATCACATATTATTCAACTAAACCAATTGGAGCTCAATTTCTTGGGTCTGTTCAGATTATCTTAGCTCATTGCGTCTAAACAGCTCCAGCCTCTTTGACACTTCACAGGACATGGACAGAAACGATCCTTAGCTGTTAATTATGTGATGTAATGAATTAGGTACTCCCTGATTAGCTAATCTAATTTTCCACAATTTTAATGTTTTTTTTCTTCTACAACTTAAAGTGACAGTAGTATCAGTTTTAGGGAGATCCCCACAAGAATTTTGATGTTTCTTTCTTTTGACCTTCACTTGGTTAATAATTCATGTAAAAGAACAATTATCAAATCAAAAGGTAGATTTGGACTTGTTCTAAATTGAAAGTCTCCTAATGGGCTAGAATTAGTTTGAAAGTCAAGTCCTGGTCACATTCTACTAGTTTGATTCCAACACCACATCGTAACTAGGTCACATTATATTCAACAAAACCAATTGATTGAGCTCTTCTTGCTTCAGTTCAGATTAAGTTAGCTCAATTCAGTCAGTTAAGTCGGGCATAATCAGGTTCATCTATTTTCATTCTTTAAAAAAAAAGCAACAGGGAAGAAGATTTTCAAGTCAGTTCGGATCCGAAAAACAATGATACATTCCAGTGAGAACAATATTATTGAATACTGCAAGCAAAGAATTCAATGAATCTATTTGCTCATTACGAATGAAAGGAACAAGTCCAAGTGGATGCCTCAGATACCCACCTTGTTGCTAATGAATTTGACATCAAGTACCAACTATTCATTTTCCCATCATTATAGGATGGTTCCTGGGTGACAATAGACTTTAGGATAGAAAAGAAAAAGAAAAAAAAACAAGAGATTTTTATTTTAAAACGATACTAGAGAAAATTTTGGGGAAATGTCCAAGTGCATATACAAGGTCATATCCACCCATGGTTGGTGAAGACATCCTCATCAAGGCACAGCCAAAAGACAATAAGTCATACCTATTTTTGTTCAGTCTACTAGCATGATACTTCTGTTGTAAAGTATCTACCGATCTATTGAAATATTGGGCAAACAAGTAAACCAGATACCAGCAATGTATAGAGGTGGTCTCACCTAAAAGCTAAGAAACATGGATACTCAAAAAATCGGTGCAGGTACCTCAATGTATTGTGTTTGTCCATCACATGTATAGGACTAACACAGATTCTTAAAATCAGTCCATTTCACAGTGCCTGTATTATTTGAGTCGCGTTCCTACTAAGCACCTATATACTACCGCATTGTATTCATTTGACTAAGAAATCAGTGAGCACTAAATGATGAGTTGAAGTTTTAGTAAACAATTACGGGTCCAAGGAATCAAATCAATAATATGCATAAGTTGTTGACAACAACTCACCTCTGTTTTCCAGATAGAGAAGCTTGGCTTGTAGGCTGTCAGCCAATAACACTGACGTAACTGAATCTTCACAAGCCATGGGGATCCGATTAATCTCTCTCTCAAGAATGTCAATGCAAATTCTGTCTTTACTCGACTCCTGGCCATGCATGGTCTTTGCATAATAATCTTTTGCTCTAGTCAGTCTCCTACAAATACTAACAGCGTCTTGGCCATCAGTAGTCGTTTCTGATGCAGAGGCACCTTTGTCGAGAAGTGAAACAATCACAGCAGGTTCTCTTCTCATGGCAGCCACGTGGAGGGGGGTGTATCCTCTCTCGTTCTTCAGATTTATATTGGCCAGGCCCAGCTCCAAAACTTCTGTGACAATTTTGGAATCACAGTAAGCAACGGCATAGTGCAGAGCAGTAGCATGATCTAATGTGACATCCGACTCGGTTAGGAGCAACTTTAAAAGCTCAACATCATCTGAATCCAGCGCCCCATGGATTCTCCTTATTCTTTTTTCACGGATGGGGTCTACAACAGTGACATCAGTATCAGTACTCTGGAACTTGCGTCTTATAGATTTAATCTCAACTAAAACTTCACAAGGGAGCTCCTTCTCGAGAAAGATGTTGTCAAGATTGGATCTTGCAATTCGCTGGACACAGTGATTGAGCAGCTGATGAACCTTTGCTTGGAAAGCAACCAGAAGAATCGAGATCACATCTTCCACAAGTGTCTTATCAACAAAATTGAGAAGTCGCCGCTGAATGAATCATAACATCAAATCAGAATAGCAGTATAAAAGTAACCAATTAAGGGACAGTAAAACTTTCAGAAAGAATAGATGAGAAACAACTTATAAATGAAGCCCAAATCACGGATCATTATTTTGTAAATAAATATTCATCATATTGGTTATACTTCTATATAGAAAGACATTATGCTTGAGTCTAAGTAAATACATGAGCATATATAGCCAATCCAGATATGCAATTTGACAAGAAACTTGCAGATAAATCATTTTATAGGACAAATGTGTGTTCCTTGCACGTATACTGACTAACTAATAGAGGGGGGGGGGGGGGGGGGGGGGGGGTGTCGAAACAGTTAAGAAAGAGAAGTGGAATATTAGACAGATTCATAGATGCACAAAACAAGAATAAGAAGTACGGGCAAAGTAATTTAGGAAATGGAATAGAACATTCAAAAGAGGCCAATTATCAAGAGTATCTGCAGGAGGGCATCACCTGTCCACCAATGCATGTAATTATAGTGTTCCATGTCGTCGGGCAGTCTCAATGTTCTTGGACCTGGGTGGTTTCTTTTGGTTTATCCAAATGGAAACCTTCTCATATTCCTCCCCTGCCGTCCATTCAACATAAGTCTGCTCTAACCCATTCCAAATCATAACAATCAATAACACCTCCAATTTCTTTATTTGGTTGGAACTAATCAACTATGAAATAGGTAACAAATAGCTTTAGAGGCCTGGAAGTCGAGGACAATCACACGTTGTTTGGAATAAAATATAGATTTCTTCGCTGTGGAGTCAGTAGTTAATATTTATGCTGTCCATACGCAGTTTCATCTGTTTAAAATATATCTTCAGAGTAAAATAATATAGAGAAATGTCGAAACAGTAAGAAAGAGAAGTGTGCGACAAAATATCAGATGGATTCATAGATGCATTAGAGCAAGCGAAAAGAGTGAAGGCAATTTAATTTAGGAAATGAAATAAAACATTCCAGAGAGGGAATCCCATGTCCATCCGCATGTAACTATAGTGGTCTATGTCGGCGGGCAGTCTTAATGGTTGGAACTGGGCCGTTTCTTTTGGTTTGTCCAAATGAAAACCTTCGCATATTCCATCCTAGTTGTCCATTAAACATAAGTCTGCTCTAACCCATTCCAAATCATAACAATCAACACCACCTCCACTTTCTTTATTTAGTTGGAAGTAATTAACTATGGAATATATTGTCATAGTAGTAACCTAATAACTATCATTTACATATCACAGTGAGGGAAGGTCAATCTAGCAAACCGTTTCACATGTTCGAAAATAACGTTTCCAATCGGTTGAGTACTCACCCCGTCTTCCACTCACATGCACGACAAAATCGACTACCTAACTGCAAGGAATAGCTTCCGATACTCTTCTTGTTCTTTGAATGGAGATATTACTATCTTCTATTTATGCCCATTCATTTGGCAATAGAATCTCCCCTCCAAAAGTGCGAAATGAAACAGCAACACCACCATTCTCTGAAACCAGCCTCAATATTCCTACCACTTTCTAACCAAATGTCTTAAGCTAGTCATAGAAAGGAGATGGCATTATCATCATCCTCTTCGAATGTCCTTGAGAATGAAAATGAGTTTTTTTATACGAAATTATGACTTCAAAGAGTCAAAGTATGCTCAGGGCCGGCCCGGGAGTTGGGTTGCCCTAGCCGGAGCTAAATTTGGTTACCCCCTTGACCCTTATTAAAAAATAATTACAACAAAAGCATATAGATAAAAAAAAATTGGTAAAATCAAGATTACATTGTGCTTTTAGCTTGAACTATACCATAAAATCTTGATTGCAAAAATAACAAACAAAAAAGTAAGTCTGATCATGATACTTTATAAACTAGCACAATCCGGTTAAAAAAAAAGCTTATGTTTGCATTTTTTGAAACAAATTCTTCAATTAAGTGATCATACTCAAACTTTTCTAGTAGCTCTTTTTCAATTGATATCATAACTAATCATATACAAATACAACATCACAATTCTATTTCAAACCATAATTACTAAACTAAGTAGTCATTATTCTTTCAATTAATACAATTTTGTTACTTACTTCACAATCAATAAAAGGGTAGGATACACTACAGATCCAAAATTAAAGTCCTAAATTTGCCACTTCCATATAGGTATAGCCTAGAGACCTTGGGTCTAAATAATTTGATCGATCCAACACTTGTCAGGATGCAACATAATGCATTAGGAATTTTTCTTCTTGTCTTTTAATGACACAACATCAAAAGAATTAAAAAAACATAAAAAAAAACAAATGAAGGAAAATTATCATTCAACTCAAAGCCATACGTGTCCATTTGAGTAGTTTATTGAGCTTCAGCCTTCATGTCCCTTTTAACTATTTTCTTCTATACACAGACATTTCTTCCTTGAAAGTCTCAATTTGTCTTCTTTTTAGTTTTTGTTTCATTTAAAGATTGTGTGATGCTGTAGTGTCTGTGTCTCCATTTGAGTTTCAAGTCCTAGAACTAGAAGTTTGCAGAATGAGCAGCAGCAGACAGCAGCATCAGCAGCAGCAGAGAAGAGTTCGAAAAAAAGAAAAAGTGAAAAAGAAAACTCACCGTGACCGGTTCCAGCTTTCCAGGGAGAAGAAGAAAGAGGGATCGGTTCTCCAGCCAAGGAGGAGAGGATTTGAGAAGGTTTTGGTTCAAAGAGGAATTTGAGAAGATTTTTGTTCAAAGAGGGATTTGGATTACACCCATCAGCGGGCGACAGGCTGGTATTTGGCAATTGGGCTTTGGAGATTTTTTTTTTTTCACAACCTGGAGGGTTGCCCCAGACTTTGGGGGAGGGGGGGGGGGGGGGGGGGGGGGGTGTTGCCCAAGCCCGGGAGCTTCCAGGGCTTACCCACGGGCCGGTCCTGAGTATGCTCTATCATTCTTGTACAAAACGAAGATGGTTGACTGCAAATTAGGACACTGCGTTCGCCTCACTTCGATATATCTCGCATCGATCTCTGGCGAACAGAGGAAAAATCAAATAACAAGGTGCAGCATTAAAATGTACATTATATTTGATTGATCAAGTACTATGCTGAGGACAAAGAAGAAGAACCAGCGTTTATTGAAGAAGCAATACAGTCGATTACAAAAAGTACTAGTTTGAAAGGCTAGTTGGAATTGATCCGCTACGAGATTTACATTATACGCTAGAGAAGCACCCAAAGTACTAAACAGAATAGATATTAGTTTTGCAATGGTTGGAGCAGCAAACTCGATGGCGCCCCGGAACCATGACATCCGTCAGCAGCCTTGCGTGCAAGAGACTTCTATGCCGGGAAGCTGTCACATGGTAAGTGCTGCCCCAGCAGAATCTGATGATGAGGAATTCTGTTTTACCACCGAAGAAAAATGAATGCAAAGGTGAATCAGGTGACCATGAGAGACGGTAAGGTTCTCTCGGCACCTCAGCCCAAACAGTTTGTCTCTGGTATTCTATAAAATACTTTGATTACTAAAACATGTAGAAGCAAACAAAAATAAAAATAAAAATTCTTCTCCGTTGTTTAGTCCAAGTAGAAAGTACCAAAAAAATCTGCGACGTGTCCGTGTCTATGTATCGAGAAAGAGAGAGAGAGAGCAGTCTATTATACCTGAAAGAGAGAGACGAGTTCCGGCACGTCGAATGCGTGCGCGGCGTACATCATCTCCACCGCGAACGCGACGGCCGGTCGGCACGCGTCGTGCGCGCACAGGAGGTCCACGCACGTGGCCGCCTCGGGCGGAGCGTGCCTGAGTTTCCCGGTGTACAAGTAGCCCAGGAACACCATGAAGGCCTCCTTACCGAGCCGCGCGCCGGGCGGCAGCAGCTCCTCCGCCGCGTACCTCGGCCTCCCGGCGGAGGAGGAGGCTCCGTCTGAGGAGGAGGAGGAGAAGAGGTCGCGGAAGACCCGGCTCCGGGCGGCGAGGATGCAGCGGTGGACGCCGACAACGGCGCAGCCGTCGACGGAGACGTCGGCGTCGGTGAATCCGGGGTCAGCGGCGTCGAGGAGGAGGCGCTCGAGGTGGGAGCTGAGCTTGGAGAGACTGACGATCTCGAGATTGGTCGGCGAGTGGTATTCCGAGGAAGGAGAGGTTACGTTGGAGAGGCAGGAGGAGGAGGTGGAGGGCTCGGCGGCCAGGTTGGAGGCCATCGCCGGCGGCGGAGATCTCGGTCCGGTGCTTTGAGATTCGGATATCACATGTTACGAAGAACCCTAATTTTAGCGGAAATGTGAGGGGGAATTTTGGGATTTTCTTTTTTTGGGAGGGGTGGGGGTTGTGGGGACGCGACTCGAGTGGTTGCTGGAGGGATGGACGGGGAGGATGCGGAAGTCTTTGGAGGCGACGTCACGAGTGTCGTCACCGACTGGTGGTAGTGTGGGTGACGTGTGAGCGCTGGCTTTCTTTGGATGGTTCCGTGGTTGCTTTCGCTTGCAGCAGCACCCCTTTCCTGACCTCACAATTTGTCTTTTGGTTAATTTTGCATCCAACCTATATTTATACTATTATATAATTCAAAACTGGAGAGATCCTTAATTTTGTTGGTAATATAATATTTTTATCTAAAAATAAAACTAAGCAGAGTAAAAAAATAATTTAGTCCACTCCACGTGATGCAGTTAACATATTAATCGATTGAGAAATATAATATTGTGAAGAATGTGATGGACATCAATCTAGAGGATTAACGTTGATGAAAGATTGAGCGATGAATCCCAAGAAGAAGTCACCATATTCAAATTAGAGATCAACTGGTCACGGATCTGTACCAAACTGATCACTGAAATAAAAATAAACCAATGTCCATCGACGTTATCGATCCTCTATATTGCTTGACTGTTCATCGACGTTATCGATCCTCTATATTGTTGTCCATCACATTTTCGACAATCTTCTCTTTCTCAACCGATTAATATGTTAACTGTATCATGTGGAGAAGACTAAGTTGTTTTATTCGTAACTTCTTCCTAGTCCTTTCTTTTCCTATCCTTTCTCTTCTCCTTCCATGTTCATTGCTAAGCAAAGTCATCATCGACATGTAAAAATAATGGATAAAGGAGAGAGAGGGACGATGAACAGTGTCGATGGTCTAATAAAAATGGAGAAAAAAATAAAGGTATGAAATGACAAAGAAAGATTTTTATAGTACTAGAAGACAAATGAGGGGGAGGACGAGGAAAAGTACGAATGAGAAAGGAAATGGGTTGTCCCAAAGGAGAAGAGGGAGATAGGGTAGAGTAGGGCAAAACAACATTTGTATGCTACTAACCCGATATGTAGTTGTTGAAGGAAATTTACAATTAATATTTTTTTTATCATTTGACGATCTTCTAAGTAAATTTTAAGATTTGAATTTTTTTTATATATATGAAAACAAAACATGCAAGTTTATGGGACTTTATGACAAAATTTTATTTCTATAAATTTTTGGATATATCGCTCTTGAAACTCACCCATAGATGACCTGTTTTTTATGACGATTTTTCATTTGGGTGAAATGTAAGGTTATGTACATTAGATGATTTGGGAATTTAGCTCTATGTAAGTTTCCTTTTTGGGTTAGAATGGTCTTCAAAGTCATTGTTTATTCGCTTTCTGGATTGCCATTGACCGTCTATGTAGTTAGATGTCGGTAAATGGTAGGTCACAGTTTGCTACTGCTTACTGAAAATTTTGCGAAAATGTTGCATGTGTATTTTGTTTGCTTTAAGAAGTGAAATTAGTGCTACAAACTTCTCCAAATACTTGGACATACATTGTTAGACTCCAAAATGATTTTAACATCATTCACAATTTTGTAAATCATATATTTGTGGCAAACCACAAATGGATTTTCTTATCTAAATACACCTAAATCTTAATCATTTCTTTCTTTATATATGTATTAATAAGATAATCCCCGGATTAATTTTTTGGCTATAAAATAATCTCTCTCTTGCTTTTCTAACACATTATCAGCACAAATACTTGAGGAACTCTAGGTCGTCGGTTTAAAAATAACATGGGAAATGAGTTGTATCTAGTTGGGGAGGCTTCGAGGAAGTTTCTACTCTTCTTGATGCCAGTTGCAAAGGTCTCTTTGATTGCAACGACAGGAATATTTATGTATTATTTTATATATAAATCTATTTTTGATTCATGAAGTACATATCATTAGTATCTTTGGTCGTTGATTTAAAATTTATCGAGAAGGAGATGGAGTCGGTCAAGGTTCGTTCCTATTTGTCTCATATTTTAGGTTTTTGAATTGATTATGTTAACCCAGCTTGTAGATGAAAACACTATAAAGGAGGGTAAATATGGTTTAACAAATAATTAAGCACAATTAAGAAAGCTACTAGATAATTTAAAATATGTGTTTAAAATGAGGCAAGAATACAAACACCCAATGTATCTTGATATCCTTCGTAAGAAACTCCAATCCCGAAACTCTCTCTAGCTTTAATCCACTATTGTGAAGAAGAGCTATTTGATATTACCCCCTCTTAGATTAGGTATATTGATATTACCCCCATGTTAGATTAAAAGTTGAGAATACCCTCCTGAAAGTGTCGTTAAAAATCTGAAAGTGTCGTTAATGAGTTTTTAAAATGTCGTTAAAGAGTTTTTAACGACACTTTCAGGGGGGTATTCTCAACTTTTAATCTAACAGAGGGGTAATATCAATATACCTAATCTAAGAGGGGGGTAATATCAAATAGCCCTTGTAAATAATAAATACACTTATAAGCTTTGGTTTGTAGGTGCCACGTTCCTGTTTTGCAGAACCAAAAGTCGCCACTAAGCATGATGTAGTACAAGCCTAAATTATACTTATACAAGACAAGCACAAACACGGTCTATAGAACATTTCATAAACAAAGTCAATGCAATGAATATAAGAAGAAAAGTTAAATAGACACAAGATACAAAAATGATTCTCTTTATTGATAATTTGCAACAAAATTACAACTGATCGAGGCTAAAGAATAACCCGATTACAATCACACACTCTCTCTCTCTCTCTCTCTCTCTCTCTCTCTCTCGCTCTCTCTCTCAAAACAATAAAAATGCCATAAGACTTACATCTCAAGAACTGTATAAACAATGATGTCCCATACATTATGTCACATATAAACAAAAGATAGCAATATCTCCAACTGAACAACTTCAAGCACCAACCAGCTCCAACGCTGTTTGATAATAAACGAAAGAAATAAAACAAGGTTTATACGAAACTCTCTCTTTGGTTTACAAACAAGAAGTACAATTAATCCTATACGAGGATGTCAAGTATAAATTTTAATCTGGGTAAATATTGCTATAGGAGTCTGATCTACGGTCGATCACTTTGTCCCTTGGACCACACGATGATGAAGAAGTACTGTAGAAGACGGAGAAGCTTCAAAGATTGCAGGAGGGAGTGGATGCTCGATGCCAAAATCGTCGATCACTGCTCTCTGTCTGTGCTCTGGATTCTTCTCTCTCTCAGAAATCAATTTTCGACTTTCGACCTTAATTCTTCGACCCTGGAATTTGTGACCCTGGACCTCTGTCAATAGAGGTCTCTATTTATAGGGTTTTAGTGACAGTAACCGTCCAGTCGACGTAGAAGCCGGATAGTGGAGAGTATGTCACTTTTTACGCGACGGTTATAATAACTGCCACCCACGTATAAATGATCTTCTGAATAAGCGTGTGACGCGTGTCCCATTAAGAGATAATGCGTATAACTGCTATGAAGATCACGGCATGCGAGCCACGTAGGTAACTGCCCCTCGTGTAGAAAAAGGTTGGCGTAGAAGCCAATAACTGTCACCATGGCGTAGAAGCCAAATAGTTGTCAGGTTGGCGTAGAAGCCAAGTGGTTGTCGAGTACGTATAGAAGCAAAATAGGCGTAGAAGCCTTGTAGGCGTAGAAGCCTGATGCTGCATGGATAGGTAGCTATCGTAAAAGATAACTGGTCCTCCTTCCTTGATTGAGGTCTTGAGCGTATTCTGGAGCAAATAGCCTTATCACGCACCCATACAAATATAGCCTGAGTTGGCGTATTTTGAGGAGATAACATACGGCGTACTCCTTATAGCTGAAAATAGCCCGGTTGGCGTATTTGTCACGACTCGCACCCAGAAATTCGGGCACGAGTGCGTGGGTACGTCCAGCCTACGCCGCAGAGTCGGCGGTAGTACGCTGTCTAGGTCAAATCCACACTTAACTAAACTAGCTCATTCACAAATAGCATAGGCAAGATAATAAAGGGAAACAGATACTTAAGATTGCAATTGAAATAAATGCGACAACAGATTCAAATGTTTAGTACATAAATCAGAATGAAATCGGGGACAAACCCGATTACTAAGATAAAGAGCAAATAAATGAAAGTAGCTACTGCTATCTACTCTGCAGCAGGGGTCTCCTGGGTGGGTTCTGGCTCCTCATAGGTATCATCTGTACCCTCATAGGGACCATAATATGTAGGGGCAAGGTCCTCATCATCGCCTAAATCAACAGATCCAGTCAGGAAAAGGAGCAAAGTACACAGTGCACAACAAGATTAAACTAAATATTTATGACAATTAAATTGAGTATCATGTTGAGAAACTGCATAAAAGAACATCAATATCTCAGAGTTAAAGCTGTAAACAGGAATATGAGAAAGCAGAAATAAATGAGACAGGAATAAAACTACAACAGTCAGCAAGAAATATAACGAGACCAGAAACTATCTGTGTGAACTTGTGTTTGTTTTAGAATACATAGTTGGCATGTAGGATTTATAAGGCTAATCCGGCCGTCATAAACGGCTATTAAATAGGGAAAATCGAGATCCGGCTGAGGTACAGTCGCGTACCAACAGCTATTAAACATGGCAGGAGAATGGGTAAACTACATGCCTTCTAGTATTCTCCCACCCGACATGAAAAACAAGACATGAACTCCAAATATTCAAGACATAAAATTCAGCATTCTAGAACTACGTATAATCATCAAGGGTACTAGTAGAGCAGGGAATTAATTATCACAATATAAAAATTTAACTTGAAGTGCAGGTACTTGCCTGTTGTTTGGATCTGATTAATTATTCTTGGGAAAATTTCCAGAGATGAGTCCAAAAGCTGAAATAGACATTACCATCACGCTTAGAAGATGTCAAATAGCTAGAAACGCCTATCCTTGGGTCCAATTTGGAGACAAGGGCAAAAACGGCAGTTTCGGGTCAAAACGGGGTCCGCCGGTGGGCCCGCTTTGCACCGAAAAACGTATCCAGGTCAATGGTCTCCAAATTCACCAAACTTAGTGTCAACAGGTCAGGAACGCTGATACGAACCCAACGGAACTTCCAGATTTGGATTCCGATGAGCCGAACACAAAATCGCCCGTCGAGCGGGGCCTGTGGGGCCCACGACACGCGATTTCGTCAACGTTCTCAGAATCGAACCAAACTTGACCCACAGGACCAGCGTATCGCTACGAGTCCGATGGCGCAAGTTTCGTCTCGATCCGACGAGTGTACAAGAAGTTAGGACGAATTACAGAAAAGTCGGATACGGGGCGATGTCCGCGGATACGCGTTGATTCCGGTGTGCACGCACACCCGAATCAGCTTTCGCGAAAACTCACACGTCCGTATCGACGACGCGCACGTATCTTTGAAGGCCGCACGCGACCAAGTCGTCCCGTTTGGCGGGGCGTACTCAGTTCCGGGATGAAACAGGGTCTGGTTTTTTCCTGTTTTTGGATCGCGGTGTGCGATCACCACAGGACGCGATGCTCCGAACGGTTTATCCGGGCACCGAGAGGGTCATACAGGCTTCGCAACATAATTTGCGGAATCGAAAACAGAGCTACGAGCAAAAAGTTACGAGTACCTGAAGGGGACCCGAAAATCAGGGTCGAACCGTGTCCGACTCGTGTCCGACACGACACTGTTACTGTGTCCATTGCACAGTACAAAGGGGCTAGGGTTTACTGTGTCCGACTTCTGTGTCGGTGTCCGCCGGAGGACGGCGCGGAGACGTGCTGGACGGAGGCGGTGGCGCTCGCTGGTCAGAGGCGGCTGCTGCGGCACGGCAAGGTCGGGGGAGAGATGGGGAGGTGCTGGACTAGGGTAGCAGGCGGAGGAAGGAGGAGAAGGCGGCGCCGAGGGAGGAGGGTGGCGCTGGAGGCAGGCCGGGTCTCAGGCGAGGTGGCGGAGCGGAGAGGGGCGGCGCCGGGCTAGGGTTTCGGTGGAAGGAAGTGGGGAAGAAGAAGAAGAAGAGGGGGGGTTTAAGTAGGAGGAGGAGGCGGTTAGGGGGAGGCCGAGCACGGCGGGGAAGAGGAGGACGTGGCGCGGAGGACGCGGGGAGTGGGCGCGGAGCGGGCGGCGCTGCGCGCGGAGGCCGGCACTGGACGCGGGCGGAGAGGGGGCTGGGGAGCACGGGTCGCCCGGGTCGGGTCGTGGGTGGGTTCGGGTCTGACCAACCCGACCCGACCCGATAGGAAGGGTCGGGCTGCTGGCTTATGGGCTCGGCCCACTGGGCCGGGCCGGGCCCAAAAGAAAGGAAAAAAAATAAAAATAAATACTAATAATAATAATAATAAAATCAGTTAAATAATTAATTAATTATTAAAATAGTTTTTAGGCATTTAAAAATAGGTCTGAGGCCCAAAAAAATCCAGAAAAATTATCCTAAGTCCAGTTTTTTATTTTACACCAAAAAATATTATTTCCATGATATTTTAATATTATTTATTAACAATAAAAATTATTTAATAATTAAGAACCTTGATTTTAATTTCAAAAAATTCCCAAAAAATTTCAGAAAATTGGGAAAAATCCAAGTTTTAATAATTTTGAAAATTCAGGGGGTTACAATCTACCCAACTTATAAAAATTTCGTCCTCGAAATTTAAGAATAACAAAGGCACGAAAGGAAAGGCCGAGAATTAAAATATACCTCAGGGTTCAAAAAGATAGGGGTAGCGTTCTCTAATCTCGTCTTCTCGCTCCCAGGTGGATTCGCCGGGAGAATGGTGCTTCCAAGCTACGCGAACCAGGAAAATGACCTGGTTCCGTAGAACTTTCTCCGATCGATCCAGTATCTCCATGGGTTGCTCTTGGTAAGTCAAACTTGGGCCTACTTCGAGCTCTGAGTGATCCAAAATATGGCTGAGATCTGACACGTACTTTCTCAGCTGCGACACGTGAAAGACGTTGTGGACTCCATCCAGAGAGGGTGGCAATGCCAGACGGTATGCCACTTCTCCGATTTTCTCCTGTATGCCAAAAGGTCCAATAAATCTTGGGCTGAGTTTTCCACTCCTTCCGAACCTAATGGTGCCACGTGTCGGGAAAATTTTCAAGAATACCAGCTCTCCAACCTTTAAAAGTCATAATCAAGTCTTAGTTCCATAATCAAAATGTTTAAATTGACTTGAATTCGTAAATTTAATTACCTCAAATTCCAAGGGCCTTCGGTGGCTATTTGCCCAATGTCGTTGCCTGTCTTGAGCCACTCGAAGTCTTTCCCTTATTTGCTTTACCTTCTCAGCTGAATCGATCACTATCTCAGGTCCCAGTAAGGCTCTTTCTCCAACGTCGTCCCATGATAGCGGGGTACGACATCTTCGTCCATACAGAGCTTCAAATGGAGTCATTTCAATACTTGCTTGGTAACTGTTATTATAAGAGAACTCCACAAGATGTAGATAGTCTTCCCAGGATCCTCCAAAATCTAGAACACATGTACGAAGCATATCTTCAAGTGTCTGGATTGTACGTTCCGATTGTCCATCGGTTTGGGGATGATAAGCTGTGCTGAATTTGAGTTGAGTCCCCAAACTGGCTTGTAAGCTCTTCTAGAAGTGAGAGGTGAATCTTGAATCTCGGTCGGAGACAATACTTACTGGAACTCCATGCAGCCTGACAATGTGTCTGATATATAAATCTGCCAGCTTCTCTGTAGATAGCCCTACTTTGAAGGGTAGAAAATGTGCAGACTTGGTCAGTCTATCTACTATCACCCAGATTGCATCCTTTCCACTAGGTGTCCTTGGAAGTCCGGAAACAAAATCCATTGTGATATGTTCCCACTTCCACTCCGGAATGGGTAGGGGTTGAAGCAATCCTCCAGGTCTTTGTCTTTCTGCCTTGACTTGCTGGCACACTAAACAACGAGATACGAACCTGGCTACTTCTCTTTTCATGCCATGCCACCAAACATGCGTCCTCAGGTCCTTGTACATCTTGTTGGCTCCTGGATGTATAGAGTATTATGATCTGTGCGCCTCTTGCATAATTTCTTCCCTTATGTCTCCTTGAGGTACACATAATCTATCGCCATGCCTCAGTGATCCATCTTCGTGAATTCTGAAATCTTCCACTAATCCAGCTTGCACTTGACCTCGAAGGCTTCGCAGGCCTTCGTCTTGAAACTGAGTCTCTTTGATCTTGTCTATTAAAGTAGACTGAATCTGCAAGTTCATCATTTGGCCTTCTTTTCCTGGGTTAATTACCTCAATACCTAAACTTTCCAGGTCCTCGAGCAAGTGTCGGTCCATAGTCAAGTACATCGCCATAGGATATCTGCTTAGAGCATCAGCAACTACATTGGCCTTCCCAGGGTGATATTGAAGGGTGATATCAAAGTCTTTCATTAGTTTCAGCCACCTTCTTTGCCTCATGTTCAGCTTCTTCTGAGTGAAGATATATTTTAGACTTTTATGGTCTGTAAATATTTTCACCCTTTCTCCATAAAGATAATGCTTCCATAGCTTAAGAGCAAAAATGACAGCTGCCAATTCTAAATCATGAGTTGGATAGTTCTTTTCATGAGGTCGAAGCTGTCTAGAGGCATATGCTATTACTTTCTTGTTCTGCTCCAATACACAACCTAGACCTTTTCCAGAAGCATCACTATAAATAGCGAAACCTCCGGTTCCAGAAGGTAAGGTCAGAATAGGGGCAGTAGTCAGCCTTTTCTTCAATTTCTCAAAAGCATGCTGACATTCATCAGTCCAGGTGAACTCTTCATCCTTCCTTGTTAGTTTTGTCATGGGTTCAGCAATTCTAGCAAAGTCCTTCACAAACTTTCGATAGTAGCCAGCTAGTCCCAGGAAACTTCTAATTTCTACTACCGAGTCTGGAGTGGGCCAGGATTCTACTGTCGCTATCTTCTTAGGATCTACTGCTATTCCATCTCCAGTCACAACATGTCCCAAGAATTCTACTTTGTCTAGGAAGAAAGCACATTTAGATAATTTTCCATAAAGTTTTTCCTTCCTCAAAGTCTCCAATGCTAGCCTCAAATGTTCTTCATGTTCTTCGGGGGTCTTGGAGTAGATCAAAATATCATCAATAAAGACCACTACAAATTTGTCTAGATATTTCTGAAATACTCTGTTCATCAAGTTCATAAAAACTGCTGGTGCATTCGTCAACCCGAACGGCATTACTAAGAATTCGTAGTGTCCGTTCCGGGTATTGAAAGCAGTTTTAGGGATGTCTTCCTTTCTCACCCTTACTTGGTGGTAACCAGACCTCAAATCAATCTTTGAAAATACCCGAGCTCCACTCAACTGATCAAATAGGTCATCTATCCTGGGCAGGGGATACTTATTCTTAATTGTTAAGGCATTCAAGGCCCTATAGTCAATACACATTCGGGATGTTCCGTCCTTCTTGGGCACAAATAATACTGGAGCTCCCCAGGGTGAGACACTAGACCTAATGAAGCATTTATCTTCTAGTTCTTTGATTTGCTCATTTAGTTCTATTATATCCTTCTTGTTGATTCTGTAAGAATTTTGAGATACTGGTGCTGCTCCTGGCACTAAGTCAATAGAGAATTCAACTTCTCGGTCTGGGGGTAAGCCTGGGAGATCCTCAGGGAAGACATCAAGATATTCAGAGATGATGGGTAGTGGCAATTCTTCTGTTACTAGGGCTCCACAAATTTTGTTATTACCCATTTCTCTAGAACCTCTAGCAAATTCAAATTCTGGCTTGTCAGGGGGCCTGAAGATTACACTACCTCTGTGGCAGTCTATAGTGGCATGATGTTGACTCAACCAATCCATACCCAGTATAATATCAAAACTGGGCACTGGCATTACGAGTAGCCTAGCATACAGTTCTCTTCCACACAATGTAATAGGACAATTATTACAGGCATCACTAACCGGGATAATTCCTCCACCGGTAATGATCTTATAACAATTCCTAAGGGGTTTAGTGATTAAGCTATGCTTCATAAGGAAATCTACTGACATGAATGAATGTGAAGCTTCAGAGTCAAATAAAGTAATAGCTGGTATTGAATTTATAAGCACAGAACCTGTGATCACGTCTGCTGTGGCTTCAGCTTCTTCCAGAGTCATTGCATAAGCACGGCCTTGCTGCGGTGCACCCCTCTGTTGCTGCTGTTGGTGCTGAGCAAAGCGTTGTTGTTGTGTTGGAAGCGGGGGTCCCCTCTGTTGTGCTGCTGGGGCCCGGGCCTGGGCTGGAGCCTTTGGTGCAGCGGTACGTCCTTGAGCAGCTGGACAGTCCCTCATTTGATGCCCTGCTGAGCCGCAGTAGAGGCAGGCACCTAGCCTCTTCCTGCAGACTTGCCAAGTATGACCTGGTTTTTGGCAAAAATTACAAGCAGCAGCTTGTTGGTTCTGTCCTTGAGCCTGGTGTTGGGGTGCTGGAGCTCGAGGGAGAGGACGCTGAGTTTGCTGCGGGGCCCTCTGCTGTTGCTGTTGTTGAAAAGGGCATTTGTTGGGTCCCGCATTTCCGGTATCTCTCTCTCGTTTTAGTTTATGCCCCATGTCTCTCTCAATGCCTTGTGCCACGCTCAGGATTTTCTCATAGGTGCGAGCTCGGCTGGTGGTGACAGCAAGGCGAATATCCGGAGACAGCCCTTCTTGAATCTACGGGCTCTGTCCTCCGGGGTACGAACCATGTACTCCGCAAAGTGGCTCAACCTGCTAAATTCAGCAGTATACTCATCAACAGACAGGTTACCTTGTTCCAGTCTCTCGAATTGGCTTTCGAGAGCTTCCCGAGCCACTTCGGGGTAGAATTTCTCCTTGAATAGCCTCTTGAAGTCCTCCCAGGTGAGGTCAGGAGCAGATAGTTGGGGTTCATCTCTGAACCAGGTTCGAGCAATGTCGAACAGTTGCAGGCTTGCGGACTCCACTTTGAGATCATCAGGAACCCGAGCAGTCTTCAGGAGTCTCTCGACATTCTCTATCCACTCATCGGCATAGAGAATACCCTCAGTTCCATAGAATTCCAGGGGCCTAAGATTCTTGAAGTCTTTGGCACTCCCTGGCCTCTTGAGTGGCGACTCCTGGGACCTAAGAGCTTCTGAGAGGCTGTTCCGCAGAAGTGCAGTCTGTTCTTTCTGGGATTCCACCAGTCCCTGGAACATTCCAAGTAGCTGTGCCCCATCCAGAGTAACTGCCGGAACAGATGGAGGCGGCGGGAGTGCAAGAGTCTCGGGCACATTCTGCTCAGCTGGTTCTGATGTGCCTCCTACTGTGTTCCTTGTCTGGACCATTCTAAAAGATTAATGGATAGGGAATCAGAATAGATTACTTGGAATCAAAGGTGATAGGAAAATTGAGCAGCAATGATATCAAGAATTGAAATAAGGACCCTATACTGTGAATGAGCTTTTCCTAGAATCCTCAATCTTATTCCATACCCTGTCCTAGGGTATTACCCTATTTAAGGATAGGACCTGCATGGGCCACCATAAAAATGTGTCACGACCCGCACCCAGAAATTCGGGCACGAGTGCGCGGGTACGTCCAGCCTACGCCGCAGAGTCGGCGGTAGTACGCTGTCTAGGTCAAATCCACACTTAACTAAACTAGCTCATTCACAAATAGCATAAGCAAGATAATAAAGGGAAACAGATACTTAAGATTGCAATTGAAATAAATGCGACATCAGATTCAAATATTTAGTACAGAAATCAGAATAAAATCGGGGACAAACCCGATTACTAAGATAAAGAGCAAATAAATGAAAGTAGCTACTGCTATCTACTCTGCAGCAGGGGTCTCCTGGGTGGGTTCTGGCTCCTCATAGGTATCATTTGTACCCTCATAGGGACCATAATATGTAGGGGCAAGGTCCTCATCATCGCCTAAATCAACAGATCCAGTCAGGAAAAGGAGCAAAGTACACAGTGCACAACAAGATTAAACTAAATATTTATGACAATTAAATTGAGTATCATGTTGAGAAACTGCATAAAAGAACATCAATATCTCAGAGTTAAAGCTGTAAACAGGAATATGAGAAAGCAGAAATAAATGAGACAGGAATAAAACTACAACAGTCAGCAAGAAATATAACGAGACCAGAAACTATCTGTGTGAACTTGTATTTGTTTTAGAATACATAGTTAGCATGTAGGATTTATAAGGCTAATCTGGCCGTCATAAATGGCTATTAAATAGGGAAAATTAAGATCCGGCTGAGGTACAGTCGCGTACCAACAGCTATTAAACATGGCAGGGGAATGGGTAAACTACATGCCTTCTAGTATTCTCCCACCCGACATAAAAAATAAGACATGAACTCCAAATATTCAAGACATGAAATCTAGCATTCTAGAACTACGTATAATCATCAAGGGTACTAGTAGAGCAGAGAATTAATTATCATAATATAAAGATTTAACTTGAAGTGCAGGTACTTGCCTGTTGTTTGGATCTGATTAATTGTTCTTGGGAAAATTTCCAGAGATGAGTCCAAAAGCTAAAATAGACATTACCATCACACTCAGAAGATGTCAAATAGCTAGAAATGCCTGTCCTTGGGTCCAATTTGGAGACAAGGACAAAAACGACAGTTTCGGGTCAAAACGGGGTCCGCCGGTGGGCCCGCTTTGCACCGAAAAACGTGTCCGGGTTAATGGTCTCCAAATTCACCAAACCTAGTGTCAACAGGTCAGGAACGCTGATACAAACCCAATAGAACTTCCAGATTTGGATTCCGATGAGCCGAACACAAAATTGCCCGTCGAGCGGGGCCTGTAGGGCCCACGACACGCGATTTCGTCAACGTTCTCAGAATCTAACCAAACTTGACCCACAGGACCAGCGTATCGCTACGAGTCCGATGGAGCAAGTTTCGTCTCGATCCGACGAGTGTACAAGAAGTTAGGGCAAATTGCAGAAAAGTCGGATACGGGGCGATGTCCGCGGATACGCGTTGATTCCGGTGTGCACGCACACCCGAATCAGCTTCCGCGAAAACTCACACATCCGTATCGATGACGCGCACGTATCTGTGAAGGCCGCACGCGACCAAGTCGTCCCGTTTGGCGGGGCGTACTCAGTTCGAGGGTGAAACAGGGTCTAGTTTTTTCCTGTTTTTGGATCGCGGTGTGCGATCACCACAGGACGCGATGCCCCGAACGGTTTGTCCGGGCACCGAGAGGGTCATACAGGCTTCGCAACGTAATTTGCGGAATCAAAAACAGAGCTACGAGCAAAAAGTTACGAGTACCTGAAGGGGACCCGAAAATCAGGGTCGAACCGTGTCCGACTCGTGTCCGACACGACACTGTTACTGTGTCCACTGCACAGTACAAAGGGGCTAGGGTTTACTGTGTCCGACTTCTGTGTCGGTGTCCGCCGGAGGACAGCGCGGAGACGTGCTGGATGGAGGCGGCGGCGCTCGCTGGTCAGAGGCGGCTGCTGCGGCACGACAAGGTCAGGGGAGAGAGGGGGAGGTGCTGGACTAGGGTAGCCGGCGGAGGAAGGAGGAGGAGGAGGCGGCACCGAGGGAGGAGGGCGGCGCTGGAGGCTGGCCGGGTCTCAGGCGAGGTGGCGGAGCGGAGAGGGGCGGCGCCGGGCTAGGGTTTCGGTGGGAGGAAGTGGAGAAGAAGAAGAAGAGGGGGGTTTAAGTAGGAGGAGGAGGCGGTTAGGGGGAGGCCGAGCACGGCGGAGAAGAGGAGGACGTGGCGCGGAGGACGCGGGGAGTGGGCGCGGAGCGGGCGGCGCTGCGCGCGGAGGCCGGCGCTGGACGCGGGCGGAGAGGGGGCTGGGGAGCACGGGTCGCCCGGGTCGGGTCGTGGGTGGGTTCGGGTCTGACCAACCCGACCCGACCCGATAGGAAGGGTTGGGCTGCTGGCTTATGGGCTCTGCCCACTGGGCCGGGCCGGGCCCAAAAGAAAGGAAAAAAAATAAAAATAAAAATAAATACTAATAATAATAATAAAAAAAAAATCAGTTAAATAATTAATTAATTATTAAAATAGTTTTTAGGTATTTAAAAATAGGTCTGAGGCCCAGAAAAATTCAAAAAAATTACCCTAAGTCCAGTTTTTCATTTTACACCAAAAAATATTATTTCCATGATATTTTAATATTATTTATTAACAATAAAAATTATTTAATAATTAAGAACCTTGATTTTAATTTCAAAAAATTTCCAGAAAATTCTAGAAAATTGGGAAAAATCCAAGTTTTAATAATTTTGAAAATTCAGGGGGTTACAGTATTTCAAGGAGATAGCGTACAACGTGCTCCCATAGCTGAAAATAGTCTGATGGCGTAATATGCAGAGGTGATGATGTGGACGTATTAGCCATAATTATGGTTCACCCAGTCTTTGAAAATATAACCAAATCTCGTGCATTAAATGCAGAGATCTGCCCCCATCACGCGCATTAACTGCCGAGACGTGCCTCAAGCTCTGTACGAAGAGCAGCTTTTGACGTGGCGGTTCATTTTGTCTTCTGCTGAGCGTAAAAGCTCACATCTGCCTGTGTAAAACTAGGCAGCGTATTCCCTTGCATGCGTAAAAGCACTTTGTATCAGGGAAATATCACTAAACGACGGTTTGGGTTTCTGTGCCGCACCATCATTACAGCCGTCGTCTGGATAGTTGTGCAGTACTCGTTGTCAAGAGTCAGGTTCACTGCATGATCTGACATGTTCATTCGAGGAATACGAAGAGTTCTCCGTACGACTTTCCACTGCATTAAAAGCGAGTAGGTTTTACGCCAAAGTGGCGATGTAACAACCTTTTTATGCCGAAGCAGCCTGGAAATACTGCATTATGCGAGGTTATCCTGGAGCTTATATTTTATGCTATACTAGCGATGAAGCTCTGTTGTACGCCGATGGCTCTGAAGTCAAGTCTTACGCCACACAACACTTAAATACTGCGTATAACTCTGCATCATATTTTTCATGCTTCTACAAGACCCCCTTCAAAGTTTTCAAATTCCTCGTAATTTGAAATACTTTGAATGAAGCATGAAACGGTCAAGTCTGACTCGTTCCTCGAGGCTGATTTCTTGGCGGATTTTTGGGGATTTGTTGGGATTCGGTGTGTTCTCTTTTGCCTATAAAAAGGCTGATGAGTTAACCTGTTCTTCATATTTCCTTCACCACATAGAGATGATTGACGAAGTTTGTCGGGTCGACTTGAGAAAGAAGAAGATCATGTTCTTCCAACATGTAAGGAGCCGAAAAAGAAGGCGTCTTCGAGCAAATATCCTCTGCAACGATGGATCATGGAAGGATATCATAGCTTCCTTTGCTCGGGATAATCAGCAACTTCATATGACGATTCGTCCAGGAGAGAGGAAGGGTCACATTCGACCATACAGCTTGCAAGCTGTATTTTCTTCCGTCGTTGGTGGACGAGGGCAGACAAACTAGCCCTGTCATCCAGTATTGAGTTGGGTCTAAAACCTCAACTCAATCTGTCAAGGTGTATGGAGGATGGGATCTTGAATAATTCAAACATGCCCAGTTTTGTATCCTCCCGCCATTAATCATTTTTTTTGTTAATCGGCCGCGAAAACCGACTAACTGCCGAAGAAGACGGATAAAGATCTCCACCAATACGAGAACCTGGCAAAACAGATTCTGGGCGTGATCTTTAAATGAAGATGAGAAATCCTTTGTAGACGGGATTTCCCTCATATGTAATCATGAAGATAAAAAACCCTTTGTAGACTGGATTTCCCTCATATGTAATCATGATTAATAAAATTGTCTTCTTTTACGTATCTGATGATTTGCCATATTCTTTGCTGTGATGAAGTCTGAATAGGTGTAGCTTTGCCACGTCTGGATAACTTTACGCCGACTCTGATAAAAAGAGTATCTGGTCTCGTCCTGTCTTTTACGCATAACTGAAGATGCACAGAAAGCTGCTTAGCATTTAAGTCGAATATTTAAACTGTCCTGCTGGTTTGAACGAGGGGTTGCGTAGAATTCTGAACTGGCACTTCTCTGATAAGAAGAATTTTTGTTCAGACCATCATCTTCAAGAGTGATTTCCCGAAAATCCCTTAAAATAGGGCGAGAAATGGCTGTCAAAAACTGAGTCGCCATCTTGAACTGTAGAGAAAATATTCTGACTGGGTTTTGGATGAACTTCCAATCGACCCAAGAAGAAGAGTCATGTTTAATGCTGAACTCTGTATGCTTTGGGTACTTGGGATATTTTGAGGCCAATAAGGAGCATCTCCTGCGTGAACCCTTGTAATTGGCCGTCTTGATAATTGTTCAGATATTCGCATACTCTGGCTTACGTATTTTTAGATATACGAAAAGTCATAGATCCATAATGTAGATGAGCATAAAATTATTAGTTTGTAGCCTCTCGAGCGTAAAATTTGCTGAGCATAAGAGCATCCGGGCGTAAAACTGTAGATTTATAGCCTCTGAAAAGAAAACTTCCGAGCGTGAAATCGTAGATTTGTCGCCTCTGAGCGTAAAAAGCTTCTGAGCGTGAAATCATAGATTTGTAACCTCTGAGCGTGAAGTCGTAGGTTTGTAGCCTCTCGAGCATAAAAAGCTACCGAGCGTAAAAGCATCTGGGCGTAAAACCATAGACTTATAGCCTCTGAGCATAAAACCGTAGATTCGTAGCTTCCCGAGCGTAAAAGGCTCCTTGGCATAAAATCACGAATCTGCTCTGCACGAAAAACTTTTTGAATTCACTGACTGTCCGCCTTCCCTGAGTAATAGGCTGACGTGGTCCCCAATCATAACCGCATATTAAATATCGGATTTGGTTAGGGATTCAAAGAGTTTATCTGAACTCTATAAATACCCCAAGGCCTTCAGAGAAAAACTTTTCATCTGTCTTTTGCAAAAGAAAACCTTCGTCTCTTTGAGTACTCTCCTTCGTTTCTTCTCTGAGCATTCTAAGTTTTTAGCAATGGCACCAAAACCAATCTCCTCCTCTAAGGGAAAGAAGGCTGCCTTCTCTTCTCGCTCCTCTGCCCAAGCAAGAGCGACTCCCATCGGGCAGGGCGAACCTCGCTCTGAACGAAGTATCCCACCATCAAGCTGTGCGCCGGGTGTTATAGGTAAAGCTTTTGGGATGACAAGAACGAAGAAAACCCTTCTCACACGTTGTACGTGAACGCGCTAGGTCATCTTCTGTGCTGATAGCCTCTTTGAGGAAGATGATGCACAAAGATGTTTTATCTTTTACGCCCACATTCCTAATGTGTCAGCGTAAAAACTCTATATTTTCGCAGTCTGGCGTAAAAGCTTTGACTGTCAAAATTTGGCGTATATTACAAAATTTTAGTGTTACGCTCTGGATGAAAATTCCGGTGTAATAACTCAAACTTTGGCAATCTGGCATAAAATACAGACTGTCAGATTTTTGTGTATACTGCCAATCTTTGAATTTTACGCCTTGGAATGAGATTCCAGCGTAAAAACTCAAGTTTTTACAGTCTTGGCGTAAAAGCACAGACTGTTGCTCTTTGGCATAAGCTGCAAGATTGTGAGGTATAGTATAGAAACTGACATGTTTTTCTTGCACTTTGTAGTTAACTTGCAGATATCTCCGTTGGCTGAGGTGATGGGTTCTGCTGCTGGGATGCTGAACTCCAATTACCTGGAGGATTTGTCCCATATAATATTTTCTATTTCCGGACCCCAGTATCCTGAAGGAAGGGTAATCCTGATATCGTCTCAAGGAGAGCGAATGCTGTTGAGCATGATCAACGGAGAGCCCCTGCGTATATAGACGGGGCAAAATACAGAAAATCAGCTTTCCTCTTCGGGGATATGATTGATAAACAATCCCAAACGAAGCCCAAGAAGGAAGACTGGATTTTTACTGTTGGGGCATGGTCATGTACCTGCCCAAGATGCTGAAAGATTACCCTATCTCGGCATTCTTCCATGCCACACATCCTAGGAGGATGTCGTGGACCCTGACCCCTAATCTTCACGGCTAGCCGGGAAAGATATTTTATCAGAAGGGATCAGACCAAGGGTTATTTGTAAGCCGCCCTTCCGGCCCGGTCATGCCGTTCAGGGGATTATTTTCGGGCAGTGTCCCGAGTGAAGATACTTCATTGCTCCAACCAGTCCAATTACCGACTTTCTGCAATGACTTCATGGGGCATGGAGGGGTATACCCCGAGGTTAATCCTCGGACCAATGGGTAGGTTACCCCTACAAATCTTCGATGGGCTCGTTTAGCTGCCTGGGCCCTGAAGTATTTTTAGACTGAGCTGGAGAGCATTGGTCTGTTCGCGGCTGTGAGTGCTACCAGTGTTGGGTTACCTCTCAACCCCAACCTATTTTTGGCTTTGATGGAGCGATATATCTCGCTCACTGGGACTTTTGCCACTCCACTGGGGGAGTTGGGATTGGCCCTCCACGAGATGGCAGAGATTTCAAGACTGCCAATGGGGGATACTCCTTATGAAGAGTATGTTCCCACAAACCGGGAGCTGGGGGATACAAACCCTCGGGTGGTGGCAGTGTACCAGGAGCTGATGTGCCACTATTTAGCGTGCACCGCCTTCTATAATGAGCCCTCTGATTTGGCTCATACCAACAAGTGGGCGTCCTACCTCTTCTTCCATCAGGCTAGAGATGCTAAGCCAGACAAAGTTATGGATAGCAGGGATAGGCCTTTGAGCCTTCTGAGCGTGCTTAATGCTCAAGTAGTCGATGACCTTATTGAAGATGTTGGGGCTTCAGATCGAGTTCTCGACGAAGGAATAGGGAAATATCCTGCAGGCATTAAAGCCTACAGTTATTTGAGGTATTGCCGCAGGCCTCTGTCAAGGGAAGCTCAACTAGCGGGTTTCCTCTCTGTATGGCTACGCCGACTAGTAGTACCTGGCATTGCATCTTCGATCACATTCACCGTAACACCTTATGACCTGCAGTGCGTTTGGTGTTTGGGGCAAGACTGGGCCTTCTTCCTGCCATGGTATGCCGCATACAAGCTGGCCTGAGGGCCATTACTGATGGGCTGCTTGCCGATGAAACACGGCGTGACAGCTTTTCCAGGGTAGAATTACCGTTCCTGTATTTGATGGGATGGTTAATTCTCCATAACCCCAGGGTGATGTCTCCCGGCTCTGGCAGTAGTTCGGGGAGTAATTTCTTGTTGAATTACAAGAATTCTACCTGGAACGTGACCACAGTTTTAGACTGTCGACGAGCGTTAAATTTTGCTCACAGCTGGAAGCTCTTCTGCACCGTCCCCACTGTACATCTCAATCAACAGGGGACGCGACTTCAGAATTTAGGTGAAGGGAAGACCGTTCTTTCTCCTGAAGCTTTTTATTGGTTGGTCTGCATTAGACCTTCCCATTTATTGTACAGAAGTGAAGACCATTGCTTCTTGGAGCCCTATCTGCCTAGTCGGTTTGCCAGGCAGTTTGGGTATGACCAGTTGTATGTGGGAAACGTCATCACCAGCTTCAAGTCCAGAGGTGGACTTATTGACGGAGCGAGAGGATGGCAGTACTTCATAATAGGTTGTACTGGAGTGGCCTTTACTATACCCGCGACTTCTCTCTCCATGGAGTTGCGCATCCTCCATTCATACGCCCAGTTTTATGTGGCCATCAATACCTTCCATCGTGATTTTGATATGCGTAGAAGTTTAAGGATGCCTTCACATAAGTCCGCTGGGAAAGAGGAAGTCCCATCAGTTTCCTCTGATGAAGATGAAGACTCTGTCAATCCAGATGAGCCTTTGCTGACAGTACCGAGAGGCGAAATACCTTCGCCTGCAGAGCCTCTGATTATCCCTGGTAAGCGAAGGGCTCCTGTTCTGAAGGAGACTTCCCCTCGCAAGAAGAAGAAGACTTTTAGTGGTCCTGTCAGGACTTCCAGTCATGAGGCTCCTAGATGTCACACCCCAGTCCCAAAATGCCGAGGGACTAGACACGTGCGCAATGGCCAGCAGCACGCACCGATGGACAACCCAATTTAATGGATCCATCAGGACATGCTTAAGCTGTAGTCTAACAGAAAATAGAGCAATTGTTACAGGTCACAGACTAATCTAATCTCATCTACAACAGATAGTCACAGATTAAATGCCAGAAATAATGTAATAGAATAACTATCAAATCTCAATAAATATCTCGGTGAACAATCCGAGATTATGTCTGATACATCCAAAGCAAATAGACAGGAAATAAAGGAACTGGAAATAGAAACAGAAATAACTGACTACATACGGCCAATGCTCAGGAGAAGTCCTCTGGTGCGAGCTCGTCTACAGGTCCTGGTACAGCTCCTGGAAGTGCTCATGTACGGTGTATCTCTGGATGGATCTCTTCGGCTATACCTGGGGACATAGTCCATTCCAGGTTCTCAGGGGACATAACAAGGTACAGATAATACAAGCCAAAATATAAGTAGCGCAGCAGAAATAAATAAAACAGTAGGGTAAACTATGTAACCAGCTAAGTGATAAATGCAAGTTGAGAGCATCACTAGAACTCAGGCTGAGACCGCTACAAGCTCTGTGTCGGGGAGCCGGTAGCAGTAATAACACGTAAAGGGTCTAGCTCTGCTGGAGAGTCTACGACCTCACACTAATAGTATATATATATAAAATAGCCTGTAGCCTGTGTGTCTCTCCCCACCCAATGTAATCACACGTCTCATGTCCATGACACGCAAGATCATAACTAATGCAGCAAGTCATAAAGTATCTAGGAACATATGTCAATGTCAAGTCCTGTATCCTATACAGAATCACCATGAATGTCTCAGGAAGACTCTGTCTCATGAATAGTGTCAAGTGTCCTGGGTTCTGTTGTACTTGATAGGACAAGTAACAAGAGTAAGGGTATCGAATATCCATATCTAAAGGACGTACCCAACACCGCGTACGGGGTTGGCACCCGACTATGATCGAACACTAAGTACGTCACACGTTTCATAGGTTAAGCAGTTAAAATAAGTTTATATGATTTTACACAAGAAGTCCAGCAAAATATTATCACAGGAACTACTGAGATTTGACAAGCCTTACTTGCCCACTGATGCATAATTAAGTCCAGAAATAAATAGCAAGCTGCAGGGTTTGGCAAGGTACACTTGCCCACTGATGCATAACTAAGTCAAGGAAATAGGTAGCAACGCTGCAAGTTTTGGCGAGGTACACTTGCCTGTGGTTCCGGTTCTGTTTGCGGTTCTGACTTTAGTGGAAATTACAGGCGGTACTCCGGTTACTGAAATAAACATCACCATCAGATCCAAAAAATATTAATCAGCTAGAAATGCCTGTCCTTGAGTCCAATTTGGAGACAAGGGCAAAAACGGTAATTTCGGGTCAAAACGGGGTCCACATGTGGGCCCGCTTTGCACCGAAAAATGTGTCAGGGTCAAAGGTCTCCAAATTCACCAAACTTAGTGTCAACAGGTCAGGAACGATGATATGAATCCAACGGAACTTCCAGAATTGGATTTCGATGAGCCGATCACAAAATTGCCCGTCGAACGGAGCCTGTAGGGCCCACGACACGCGATTTCGTCAACGTTCTCAGAATTGACCCAAACTTGGGTCACAGGACCAGCGTATCGCAACGAGTCCGATGGCACAAGTTTTGTCTCGATCCGACGTGTGTATACAAAGTTAGGGCAAAAATCAGAAAGTACGGATACGGGGCGTTGTCTGCGGATACGCGTTGATCCCGGTGTGCACGCACATCCGAATCAGCTTTCGCGAAATCTCGCACGTCCGTATCGACGACGCGCACGAATATGTGAAGACCGCACACGACCAAGTCGTCCCGTTTGGCGGGGCGTACTCAGTTCCGGGGTAAAACATGGTCTAATTTTTTCTGTTTTTGGATCGCGGCGTGCGATCACCACAGGACGCGATGCCCCGAACGGTTTATCCGGGCACCGAGAGGGTCATACAGGCTTCGCAACACAATTTACGGAATCGAAAACAGAGCTACGAGGAAGAAGATACACGCACCTGAACGGGACCCAAAAATCGGGGTCTGAATCGTGTCCGACACGTGTCCGACACGTATCGGATTCGGGGATTTAGGGTTAGGGTTCCGGTGGCTATGCGACGGAGGGCGGCGGCTGGGCGGCCAGGCTGAGGCGGAGGGGGCCGGGGGCAGCGCGGCGAGGCGGCGGCCGGGCTCGTCGGCGCTGCGGCGGCCGGAGGCGGCTCGGGGAGCTGCCCGAGCTGCTGCTGCTGTCATCGTGGTGACCGGGGACGGCGGAGCGGGGCGCCGGAGGGGAGGAGATGGCCGGGGAGGGGGATGGGCGGCGGTGGCGGCGTCGTGGCGGTGGTCTACGTCGACGACGGTGGGTGGCACGGTGGGGGCATCGGGGTTTAAATAGGGCTGGGGGCCGGAGAAGGCGGAGGCTGGGTCGCGGGCGGGCGGAACATGGCCGAGCGGAGCGGGCGGCGGCCGGGGGACGCGCCGGAGAACGCGGGGGGTGACCGGGTCGTAGGGGAGGCCGGGCTAGCGGGTCTCGGGTCGGGTCTGGCGGATCCGACCCGACCCGATAGGGGCGAGCGGTTGGGCTGGGCCGGGCCCAATGGGCTGGGCCGGGCTACAGGCTGGGCCGGGTTTAATATTAATAATAATATCATTAAACAATTAATTAATTAATTAAATAATTATATTTAGGTATTTTAAAAATAGGTCCGGGGCCCAATAAATTCCAGAAAAATTGTCATAAGTCCAGTTTTTTATTTTACACCCAAAAATATTATTTTCATAATATTTTAATACTATTTATTATCATTTAAAAATCATTTAATAATTAAAATCCTGTTTTTAAATTACAGAAAATTTCCAGAAAATTCTAGAAAATTGTGAAAAATCCAGTTTTAAAAATTTTGAAAAATCAGGGGGTTTACATAGAAGTGAGTCTGTTGTTTCCCCTGTTGGGGACGATCCTTTGATTAGAGGTCCTTCGCCTATTAGAGAAGGAACCTCCACAATTCTGGCTGGTAGTGTCGGAGAATCTTTGCTCGAGGCTGCTGTCGCTGCTACCACTGCTACCGCTGCTACCGCTTCAGGTAGTGGTACGAGATCGCCTTCGGGCCAAGCCCAATAAGAATATCTTTATCCAAACCAGCAATGGGAGAAACTCCTGCCGCGTCTGTAAGTATACCCAGCGAGATTCCACCTGATGAACCTCGATTGGATCTGGGTGAAGACTTGGATGACTATCCTCAGTCGTCATTTGGTGCACCCTCCTCTCCAGGTATGACAGCTCGCTTAGCATCATTAAGAAATAATTTAGCTGTACTGGCTGTAGACGTGACATATATACCATCGGCCATGGGTAAATATCGTCTTTACGTCTCTTTTAGAAAAATTAACATCATGTTGATATTAATTTTCTCTTGTCTTCTTTTCAGGGGAAGACATCTACGGGGAGAGCAGCATCGACACAACTTTTGGTTTTGTTTCAGCTCCTGTCGATGACACGGAGTTGCCCGACTTTGAAGAGGAAACGCTTTCGGGTGCCAGCTCGCCCAAAATAGTTCCGATATCTCGAGAGGAGGATGAGCCTGTCATTACGACTATGCCTCCTTTGAGTACGCCAGCCACTTCGACCGTTGTTGGCGCTTCTTCTTTTGTCGTACCATCTGTTGAGGCGACGACTGTGGCAACATCGTCTGCAATCATTCCTGGAGGGAGATTCACCGATATCGCAGCCACTCCCAACTTCCATTCGAATCTCGCCATGTTAGTTGAGCAGTTTTCAAGCGTTTTCTATGCCACTTTGAAAACGCTGATATCAATGGTGCTGGAGAAGAATCTAAGCTTTGAGGCTCTGAAGACGTCCTCCAACTTCAGTATAGCACAGATTAGATATTTCAACGATAATGACAGAGCTGATGCGCTAGAACAAATAGTTAATAGTTTGGAACAACCCATTAACGATTATTTGCAGCTGTCTCGAGGCAGCATTGACGGTCTCGTTCAAGCTAGGTATGACTCCTTAACTGCAGAGCTTGCTGGGCAAATGGAATCTCTGAGTAAATCCATCGAGGTTCAGCAGAAAGAGATGAATGAGGAGCATGCCGAATTGGAGTATGTCATACCCCAGCTAGCCAAGTGCGAGGCCGATTATGAGGAAGAGGCAGCGAGGGTCCGCAAATTGGAAGACGATCTCGCTAAGGCCAAGGAGAATGCTCTCTCTTTATCAACAGCTCACGATGTGTTGAAGGATCGAATGGAGACGGCTCAGCAGAACCTGATGCATGTGGGTGTCATCCACGCAGGTTTTGTACATGCTCGGTCTGAGCTATCTGCTTTGAATAATGAGGCGACAAGGTTGGAGCGGGCTCACGCCGACGTCTTGAGCTCCAGGAATGAGAGAATGGCCTCTATGGTGCAGCAGATCCGTGATTTGACTGCTCCTCCCCAATGATGTACTTTTTTGTTTCTTCTGTAATTTCTCGGAGATAATAAAGACACATTTTCTGACTTTGTGGGCCCATCATTTTAGAATGTGATAGGTTAGGGTGAAAGTGATATCAGAGGTATAATTTAACATGACATTCTTTCATTAAGGTTTTACTGAATATAAATCTATTCAGGGTTAACATAAACCTGAAAGAATATAATCCAACTAAATTTGTATACTAAACACTATCAGAGGTAATGTGAACATGATAGGCTTACAAATTAGTTAAGGATATATATTCGGAGGTTACATGAACCTGATAGAATATGATCCAGCTAACCTTTGTGCATGGTATCGTCAGAATAAGATCTTCGTCATACTCCGTTAAACGAAAGAGATCAAGTATAGTACTTCTTTGGAAATTTGCAGTTGATAGTAGCCGTTGCCAAATTTCTCTTAGGCGTGGCTAATCTGTAAGCTCCATTTTGCAATCATATAAGGGCCCTCCTTTTCTAGAGGTAATATGGACGTAGTATGATACCATATTTGTTTAGGATATCCCACTGGGGGATTTTTAGTGGCCCCTTTACTTTTTGCGCACATAAGTGCAAGTAATAGGTTTGAGACAAATTATGACAGAGGCAATATAAACGTGATAAAATATGACTCTGTAGGGATGAATAGAGGCTGACTCTTTCTTCGCTGGAAAAATGAGGATAGTTCAGAGGTAATATGGACATGACATTTCATTTTTCATTGCGGGTATTCCACAGGGGAATTTTTAGTGGACCTATTACTTTTTGTGTACGAGAGTGCAAGTAATAAGTTTTAGGACAAGCCCTGCCAGAGGAATATGGACGTGGCAGTTTTTGTGGACCTAACACCACTGGCGTACTTAGAGTTAAGTACGGGTGTTAAGTTGAGATGACAATCGATATCAGAGGTAATACGGACGTAATAATCGATAGCCAAAAACTCGAAAAAGTTTGTTCAGAAGTAATATGAACATGACAAACTTTTTGAGTTGTGACTCCATTGGGGATGGAGGTACATATATGCTCAGAGGTTATATGGACATGGCAGGTTTTTTTGTGGACCTAACATCACTGGTGTACTTAGATCTAAGTACGGGTGTTAAGTTGAGATGACAACCGATATCAGAGGTAATATGGACGTGATAATCGATAGCCAAACCAGGAAGGTTTGTTCAGAGATAATATGAACATGACAACTCATCTGGGAAGATAATGAAATATTTGGACAATAGTTCGGAGGTAATATGAACATGAACTCATGTCCAAAAAATTCACTGTAGAGTGATTTTCTTGAGTGGGGATAGACCTGAAGAATCCGATGGGAAAACTTTAAGGACTAATCATCCGATATATTCTTGAGGGGGCAAATTATCATGTTAAAGTGAAAACAATCTGCATTGATCATCTCCTCATTTACAGATGCAAAGTGATAACTTTGGCGTCGATCAACTCCTGGATCCTCTTTTTCAATACATAGCACGCCCTTGTGGGGTGATGAATGTACCGATAAAAGAGACAATAATCTGGGTCATCAACTTTGCCAGCTCTCTCAGGGTATCAGATGTTGGATAGCCAAAGTTTGTGTTCCTTCATCAACATATTGAAGATTTCAATGATGTCATCTTCATTGAAGGAGAAAGTCCCCTTTGGCCTTCGGGCTCTTGATGCCTGAGTTATACGGTCTTTCGGGAAGATCGTCATCGTTGCATCATCTTCGGACTCAGAGGGAATTCTACCCCCAGCTTTGGATGCTGCCCTATTTTGTCGAGGTAGGCTACCCCCTGATATGTCGTGGCGTTTGCCCACAAAAGCTGATTTAGAAGGTCCTGCCTCTGGTTGTGCAGGATCAGACTCTCGAGGTTGTGAGTTTGCAGGGGATGCAGTATACCCCAACCCAAAATGAGCTTGTTGACAGTAAGAATTACCATGCAACGGTGTTCGTCTGCCCTTTCCATAGTTGAGGCCTTGTTTCAGCTTCAAATCATAACCCATTCTTTGTATAATCTTTAAAGCCTGTGGGCTATACCTGTGGATTTGTATTTTGCCACCCTCAAACTCGCAAAATTCTTCTTGTACAATCGGACTGCTCCGCATGCGTCCGAAGACTATTGGATGCTGGTCGTCGCGAGTTGGGGGAACAATAAAGACGGAATCTTCATGTGGCCCACATGTCATGATGACATTAGATGTTGATGCATCTTCCCACATGATCTCTCCATGTTTGACAGTTAGGGGAACTGAAGCTTGTTTATGACTCCTGTCTTTGCGTTTCTGGATCAGAAATTCACGCAAGTCAGGAGTATTAACGGAAGAAGAAGTGGAAGAAGGTTTGTTCCTCTCTTTTACATTAGTTGGCATACGGATATTGGGTACCCCAACCCTTTCTCTACCACCTATATACAGCAGTTCAGCCATATGAGTGGCACATGATCCTCGAGGAGCGTATCTATCCGCAAACTAGATCTTCTTTACGCTGAAGGGTTTAACCTGACGTAATTTGGAACTCTGCTCAAGCTGGCGTAAATATGATGAAGCCCTCAATCGGCCATCAGCTTCTCGCGTAATCTGGAAAGTGGGCAGATTCTTCTCTTGCTGGCGTAAAAGCCGAGATGTTGAGAATTCTGCCACTTGTTTTCCCTTGTGTAGATTGCAGGGATTCTCTGCCTTCTTTTGAGTGAGAGTGATATTTTTACGCGCAGAGCGTATTAGAATTTTCTGATTTGGCGCTGAGGCCTTGTCAGAAACTACGTCTGTCCTACCAGCGATGGGAGACGAGTTTTTACGCGCAATGCACGATGTATACTTCTGGATTGGCGCTGAACCATTGTTAGAAGTTTTGTCTGCCCCGTCAGCGATGGGAGACTGAGTTTTATGCGCAAGGTACGAAGTAGAATTCTGGATTGGCGCTAAGGCATTGCCAGAAGTTTTGTCTGCCCCGTCAGCGATAGGAGACTGAGTTTTACGCGCAAGACGCGGAGCGGACTTCTGGATTGGTGCTAAGGCATTGCCAGAAGTTTTGTCTGTCCCGTCAGCGACAGAAGACTGAGTTTTACGCGTAAGGCACGGAGGGAGCGATGTTACAACCTCGTTGGTCGGAGAAACCAGAGAGTCGGCAGGAATGGTAGGGGATGTCCGGGGCATCCAGACCTTACGCAGTTTTCTATTGTCTTGGACGGAGAGAGAGTGAGAGCTACCCCCTGCTCGAAGCATATCTTCGTAGGCGGATTGGTCGAACTGGACGACCAGAGTCTTCTTCATTGATCCCACTGATACTGCATCGTGTTGAGCAATTGCTTTCTCGTCAGATGAGAAAGTCGTCCCCAGCAGAGTCGCCATCTTGTGTTTGATAATAAACGAAAGAAATGAAACAAGGTTTATACGAAACCCTCTCTTTGGTTTACAAACAAGAAGTACAATTAATCCTATACGAGGATGTCAAGTACAAATTTTAATCTGGGTAAATATTACTATAGGAGTCTGATCTGCGGTCGATCACTTTGTCCCTTGGACCACACGATGATGAAGAAGTACTGTAGAAGATGGAGAAGCTTCAAAGATTGCAGGAGGGAGTGGATGCTCGATGCCAAAATCGTCGATCACTGCTCTCTGTCTGTGCTTTGGATCCTTCTCTCTCTCAAAAATCAATTTTCGACTTTCGACCTTAATTCTTCGACCCTGGAATTTGCGACCCTGGACCTCTGTCAATAGAGGTATCTATTTATAGGATTTTAGTGACAGTAACCGTCCAGTCGGCGTAGAAGCCAGATAGTGGAGAGTATGGCACTTTTTACGCGGCGGTTATAATAACTGCCACCCACGTATAAATGATCTTCTGAATAAGCGTGTGACGCGTATCCCATTAAGAGATAATGCGTATAACTGCTACGAAGATCACGGCATGCGAGCCACGTAGGTAACTGCCCCTCGCGTAGAAAAAGGTTGGCGTAGAAGCCAATAACTGTCACCATGGCGTAGAAGCCAAATAGTTGTCAGGTTGGCGTAGAAGCCAAGTGGTTGTTGAGTCGGTATAGAAGCAAAATAGGCGTAGAAGCCTTGTAGGCATAGAAGCCTGATGCTGCATGGATAGGTAGCTATCGTAAAAGATAACTGGTCCTCCTTTCTTGACTGAGGTCTTGAGCGTATTCTGGACCAAATAGCCTTATCACGCACCCATACGAATATAGCCTGAGTTGGCGTATTCTGAGGAGATAGCATACGGCATACTCCTTATAGTTGAAAATAGCTCGGTTGGCGTATTTCAAGGAGATAGCGTACAGCGTGCTCCCATAGCTAAAAATAGTCTGATGGCGTAATATACAGAGGTGATGATGTGGACGTATTAGCCGTAATTATGGCTCACCCAGTCTTTGAAAATATAACCAAATCTCGTGCATTAAATGCAGAGATCTGCCCCCATCACGCACATTAACTGCCGAGACGTGCCTCGAGCTCTGTACGAAGAGCAGCTTTTGACATGGCGGTTCATTTTGTCTTATGCTGAGCGTAAAAGCTCACATCTGCCTGTGTAAAACTAGGCAGCGTATTCTCTTGCATGCGTAAAAGCACTTTGTCTCAGAAAAATGTCACTAGACGACGGTTTGGGTTTCTGTGCTGCACCATCATTACAGCCGTCGTCTGGATAGCTGTGCAGTACTCGTTGTCAAGAGTCAGGTTCACTGCATGATCTGACAGGTTCATTCGAGGAATACGAAGAGTTCTCCGTACGACTTCCCACTGCATTAAAAGCGAGTAGGTTTTACGCCAAAGTGGCGATGTAACAATATTTTTATGCCGAAGCAGCCTGGAAATACTGTATTATGCGGGGTTGTCCTGGAGCTTATATTTTATGCTGTACTAGCGATGAAGCTCTGTTGTACGCCGATGGCTCTGAAGTCAAGTCTTACGCCACACAGCACTTAAATACTGCGTATAACTCTGCAACGTATTTTTCATGCTTCTACAAATGCTTAACATGTCCAACAAAACCTTGCACCTAGGGAGTTGGGGTAGTACATTGTCATATACTGGTGAGTGACCTCCAGCCAACTCAACTAAAACTCACAAGTTAATTAAGTAATTGCAGGCAAATATATATGATATTTCTAATATTGTCTTAAGATCAGTTAATAATTCATGATCATACATGTGTCAATAAGCATAAAAAAATCACACAATAAAGTTGATCTTACCCAATACTTACCATCATTCTCTGTCAATACAATGATATAATCCATAATATAAAGTGTGTCATAAGCATATCCCTCCATAAGACATTCATTATCTTTCATAAAATACATAAACATGTCAAGTTCTCATTCATGCATCAAGTTACTAGGCCTGCTAGCAGATGACATTAGCATGCAACCTAACTATATGAAGGTCACTGGTGACACATCATCTTGGTCTATTTCAGGATAGACGACTCCCTTTCAGAGGCGGGTAGCTAGCCCTGTAACCACATATTTTGGTATAGGGGTATTTTCGTATTTTTATTAGTGCATAATATTTATATAGTTATAATTAAAATTTTATATTGTATATTAATTATGTGTTAGTGGTTAGTAGTTTGTTAGTGTTAATTATGGCCATAGACTAGTCTAATTAAATTAGTTAGTGGTTATGGAGAGAATATTCTTTTTAGTTGTAGAGATTCTTTCCTTTAATTAATTAGATTTCTTTTCCTCCTTAATTTAAATTTAAATTGGATGATGGAGTGGCATAATTAGTAATTAAACTCAAGTACAAGTCTATGTAGTGGACCACATTGTCATGAAGAGATTTAAATTCTAATTTGCCTCCATTTATTTTTACTTCTTTTCCAAGCAACACCATTTCATTTTTTCCTCCTAAATTTAGACCTAGAATTAAATTCTATTTCATTTCTTATCCAAATTATTTTATTCATTTCCATTGGAGAGCAAGGATCTTGGAGCACAAGGAGGAGCTTGAGGAGGAGTCCAATTATAGGAGGATCGTGTCCGACTCATCTTTTTCTTGTCCAAATTCAGAATTCTTCAAAGCAGCTACCAAAATACTAGATAATTCTCCCAATTTTACCAAATTTATGGTTAGGAACACCCTTTGGTCATGTAGGAACCTTTTCGTGGTTAGATTTGACTTTCCAACGGCAGATCTAGGCATTAGGAGCCCTCAATTTGGTAGATCTAAGTTGATGTCATAATTTTGGAGCTCAAATTGGAAAAATCCTTAATTGTGTCTATGTAGAGTATGACTGTGTCCTCATGAGGACTATTGGTGTGTATTTGATAGTGTGTTGATATTCTTGTGTCCAAAATTGGGTACGGAAAGTCCGTATCAAGTTATGTCATTATACGGTGGTGTAGATTTGGTAATTTTTCTTGTATTGAGTTCCAATGTGTCAATTTCATATATATACATTTGAATTACCTAATGTTACTAAATTCTAGTTATATTATCTATATTACTTAAGTTTATATGATATTCTAGTAATTGAGAATGTTGAGAATGAGTATCGTGGGGGTATCCTACATGGGTGTGTGTATCATAAGTGTGGCACTATATATATATATATATATATATATATATATATATATATATATATAGTCCCTGTATTGACAGTAATAATAGGCATTCACTCGAGTATAGGCACACAACTGAATCCAGGCTTAAACACAGACATATATATGTAGGTGTAGATATATGTGTTTAAGCCTGGATTCAGTTATGTGCCTATACTCGAGTGCATGCCTATTATCACTGTCAATACATGGACTGTGTGTGTGTGTGTGTGTGTGTGTGTGTGTGTGTGTGTGTGTGTGTGTGTGTGTGTATATATATATAAGCCTGGATTCAGTTGTGTGCCTATACTCGAGTGCATGCCTATTATCACTGTCAATACAGGGACTGTGTCATACCCGATTCCAAATTTAGTAATTCTTGAATTTCTAGAATTTAATTTTTCCTGATAATGTATTCCTGCTATATTTTCTCATGCTGGTTCCTGTCATCTTATTTATTATTTTTTGTTTCTGTTGTTGAGAGAGACTACCCGAGACCAGTAGATACCCATTGGCATTGTCAAAGACCCGGTTTAGGACCTGCATGTAGAATGGACCCTTGTTCGGTTTATTTTGGGTGAACCCATGCCTAAACCATTTTTCTCCCCTCCTTGTATATATATATATATATATATATATATATATATATATATATATATATATATATATATGAGCTTTTTCTCTCTCTCTCCTCTATCTTCTTCTTTATTTTTATTTCCTTCTCCCTCCTCTCCCTCTAGCTCCCTCTAACCCTAGCCCTAAGGGAAATTTGTTGTGACTAGGACCGTGAGCCCTAGAGGCTCGGAGCCACCCAAGGCAAGTACATCTTGCTCAATGGTGAAGTCATAAATTTTTGAATTTTTATATATGTTATTTTAAAAATATTTTTGATGGAAAATGTTCTCCTTGAGTTGCTGATCATGTTTAGTTCTTGGAGTTTTGGATTTTGATGTATAAATTTTTGTAGATCTGAGTTTCAAGTTTAAGGTTTTCTATGTGTTCCATGAGTTTTGTTTTTGTTTTGATATATAAAAACTTAGTATTTTCTAAAACTAGTGGCTCCTTATGTTAGAGAATTTTATTTCGTGCAAATTGGCTTTTGTTTCACTTGATTTGGAGTTAAATGAAGTTTTTATGAAGAAAATATTTTTTTAATTTTTGGAGCTTTCGGTCATGGCTGAACCTGTTGTTGGAGAAGATGAAGTCTTCACGCGGCCAGCGAGCTATGCGGCTGAGAGTGCTATGCGGCCCAAGAGGGTTATGCGGCTTGAACTCTTACCGTATATTGATAGCATGTGTCCATCTTGTTGGATGCATGACTGCTTATTTACATAAGTGTCCTTGAACACCTTGTGTTTTCTTTCGCTGAACGAAAAAAAAAATCGCTTAGTCCAAGAGGGGAGTTTATGCGGCAAGCACTTTATGCGACAGGCAGTTCATGCGGCCATGATCTATTTTCCTTGAACGCATGACTCTGAACTCTTTGGCACATCTTTTTATGATTATTGTCTTTTCTCTCTGACACACTTTTTGGCCTGTCATATCAATCGCTTTATGACTCTTCACTGATACTTCATTTATTGATCCATCACTTAGCACTTGCCCCTAGGAGTAGACTTTAACCCTGAGTATGTAGCAAGTGAGTCCATGCGGCAATTGGACGCATGCAACCTGAGTCCATGTGGCAATTGGGTGCATACGACAAATAGGTGCATGCGACCAGTGGGTGCATGCGGCAAGTGAGTCCATAAGGCCAGTGGGCGCATGCGGCCAAGAATTCTTGTGTGCATTTTGTGTTCCCTTTAATTATGTTTATTTAGTAATTTCTTTTAGTGATTATTGTTGTATGCTTCCTTATGTTGATATAAGTTTATGTTACCAGACAAGTTTTGCATGTGAGTTTACAAGACAAGTTTATGTACAAGTTCTCCATCCTAACGACACCATGGAAATATTTGTTTATGAACATCTATTATATTTGGCATCGGACAATCGAGTGTAAGTATTGTCCAATATATCGCGTGTCACGAATACGATAACTCATGAAAAGCTCGTGCTCACGACTCGTCATTTTAGGGAGTTTTCAAGTGTCCATGACTCGAGAATTTGAAATAATTTAGAATAATTAAACAAGATAAGATTTACCTAGAATATTGGGAGGGAAGAATATTGCGCTACCGGCTACCCCGATCCCCAAGAGCCCCATGCGGCATGGAACAATCCTGCTAGGCAAGGGCTCCATGACTGACCAAGTTTATCCATGCTACGACACTTTCAAGACAATTATGTTTGTAAGCAAGTTTATGATTACAAGTTCAAGTTTATGTTTTTGAGTTCAATTTTTATTTGTGACAAGTAACAAGTTATGTTGTAGTATGGTTGAATGTGCATTTAAATTTACTAGACAAGCGTACCCTTGGCCATCCGGGTTAACTGCAGTATAGATGGTAGCAATATTCTTATAACATGCATTTAGAATTAATGTTTGTGACAACCCTAGCTAGTTAATCGTAGCAAGCTGTAAAGTTGTTTGGCCGTACGATGAATGATGTTACTTTCATTATAGCTTGCTCTTCTAGTCTTATTTTCTTCTGGTGCGTGGTTAGGGTGCTAGGTTCTTCTCGGATGAAGGTCTGCAACCCCGGTCCTTGTTTGGTTTAAGGTTTGTGGTCCCGATCCAGAGTAGTTCCTATGTTCTCTTGCCGCTCGTCGCATTACTTTCATCTCTGTACTTATTATCAGTTCTTCCAGTATTATGCTTAAGACAAGTACATTGGTACCGTATAAGTCTCGATCGGTAATTATTTCTTTATGTCTCTTTCTGTTTTTTGTGTGATGTGGTTGGTATATCACCTCGAGCTCCTTTGTGGTACTTGTTGATTGGGGTTCTGACCTCACTGGCTTTGCATGGCCAGGATACCCCGAAGAGAACCAGGATCCACCGTGCTTCCAGCAAGATGGCTTGCACTCGTAGGACTGCGGCCGAAGCTCGCGAGTGGGTTTCCTTCTTTCACCCCTCGTCTTGATTACTTCTTTTGTGGTGTTTAGCAAGGGGCAGTGTTAGCTCCTTATATTTTGAGACTACGGTCAACATGATGTATATATTAGACTATGGCTGATATATTTGATCATGTATATTTAAACTCTGCTAGTACAGTATTTTGTATTCACTAGTTTCATGATCATATGTGACATATAATTTGGGATGCCTCTTTACTTTCATGTATGATATACTCTTGTACTTGTGTTGTTGGATTGAGATAATAGGATTTGTCGGCCTTAGGACTGACGTCATAGCATGCTAGAGTTCACCTATCTGTCTTCTAGACAACCTTAACACATTGCAGCTTACTTCGATATTCTGTAAGGTGTGGTTGGCCATGTCAGTCCCCGTATTTATCCAGTATTCTGGGAGCGGGGCATAACAAGGTTTTCTTGGTGGCCCATGCAGGTCTATTTTTTAGACTTGTGGGAGGACTCATCTTGTTAGAATCTCATTCATTTACTTATATTCGATTGAACTCCACTTGCAACATGCACTTCTCGCTCTCCTTGAACTTCAAACTTGCTTGACACGATTGTTTCATTCTCGTCCCTTGTTGATATCCTTGTGTCCTTAACCTTCAGGGACACCCCACCTGCTCCTCCTTTTGAGGGTTTCGTAGCACCGATAACTCCAGCAGATACAGTAGGTCAGGACCATATTTCGATATTGAACCAAGTACAAGCATCAGTAGCTTTTCATCATCCAGCTCCGCAAGTCACGCATGCCCGACAAGCACAATCAGCTCCACCAGTCTTGCCGGAACAACCAGTTCAGCCGCTCCGTTATTCATACCAGCCCAGCCAACCCAGACAATACTACCAGTTCTATCAGTACAACCAGGGTAGGCAGGATCACATTCTATGTTAGAGGTGATCCAAGCTATAATGATGGTACAACAACAACAACAATAACAACAACTCCAGCAACAAGTGGTCTAACTTTGCCAACAGTTTCAGCAAGGACAAGAACAGACCAACACTACTCTTTGCTAGGGAGTTAGAGTTGCACTCAAGAACAGTAGGCGTTATACTCATAACTCGATGACTAATGTTAGTCGCATGCGCCCAACCAAGTTTCTCGGCACGGAAGATGCAGTTTCAGCCGATTCTTGGCTCCAGGACTTTGAGGCCATCCTGAATGCAACCAAGATCCCAGATGATAAGAAGGTAGCAGTCCTAAAGCTACAATTATCAGATCTTGCTTGAGATTGGTGGGTAACACAAGAAATGGTGCTTTTGAAGCCCATTGACTAGCAGACTTTCAAGGAGTGCTTCCAGAAAAAGTATTTCCACACCACCGCCAAGTTCCAGCTCCAGCAACAGTTTATCAACCTCTGCCAGAACACAAGATCGGTTGACCAGTATGCAGTCGAGTTTTGCCAACTTAGTCGATTTGCTCCTCATATGGTAGCTTACGAGAAAGATCGAGACAAGATATTTGAGCAAGGGTTACATCTAGAGCTTCAGCAGTTTACGGTGGATCATAATTATAACACCTATGATGCAGTACTCAGGGAAGCTAGGTCCCAAGAACTTGCCGGCCAGAGATTAGTAGCAAGGACCGGAGGCCAGAAGAGGTCGCACTCATCCCTGAGAAGCGCCAGTATTCAGTCATCTCCTCCCACACCAGCAGTCAGAATTCCTCGCCCGCCAGCACCTCCAACCTCCACAGTAACCTTAGTACAATCTACCAGGCAGTCCGAATCAGTAGGATGCAGCTACTGCGGCAAGCCAGGGCACACCAAAGATCAGTGTAGGAAGGATAATGGGCAGTGTCTCAGATGTGGAGAATCCGACCACATGATTGGTTTATGCCCAATCCTTTACCCAGAGACTTCTTCAGTCCGACAGTTACCAGCTCTGCCTCAGGCAGCGATTAAAGTCCCGCGAGGACTAGTGTTAGCAGTTTGACCCCTAGCACAGCGTCCTCTCCCAACTCTGATTCAGCAATTCCAACAGCAATGTCCGACGCAGTATGCACAATTCCAGCAAGCCAAACCAGCAAGACAGAACCAGCAGCAAGTTAGAGCCACGACCCCTAGACGATGGCCAGACAAAATATTTGGCAACCTAGAGCAGTTGTTAGCCGAAGGCGCTATAATTATGGGTAAGATTTTTGACCTCTCTTTAGAATGTATCATTCTTGGGTTCTTGTCGAACGATCTCGTGTTTTGACGCGTTCGAGATACGATAGTCGTTTCGATCCTTTCGTTGAGCAAAATACAAGTTCATTGCCCCACTCTTCTGCCTTCATGACTCTTGGTATGTGGTGTCTATCATGTGTCCCAACTATGAAGGTTTGTCCTGGATTAGAGTCATGTCCTCGATATAGTCGTTGGTACCGACTTACCTCCAGGCTTGGCTCTTGTCCATTTATGTGAGTCAGCATAGACAAGCGAGGACGAGTTATTATTGGACTGACTCAGGAGTATATGTATCCATATACCTCCATTTACTTGTGTGTTGCTTTTGTGCATTTATTCATTAGTTACTTCTACAACTATTTTTTTTCTATTTTAGTTATTGCTTAGTATAATTATTTAAATTATAATTTTATTTTCTTGAGCTTTCTCGTGTGTTCCAGCTCGACTAGCCTTGGTAAAATTTTGAGGTCAAATTTTTTCTAAGGAGGGTAGAGATGTCACACTCAATTCTAGATTTAGTATTTCTTGAATTTCTAGAATTTAATTTTTTTGATAATATATTCTTGCTATATTTTCTCATGCTGGTTCATGTCATCTTATTTATTATTTTATTGTTCCTGTTGTTGAGAGAGGCTACCCAGTAGAATACCAATTGACATTGCCATAGACCCGGTTTAGGACCCGTATGTAGAATGGAACCTTGGTTTGGTTTATTTTGGGTGAACCCATGCCTAAACCATTTTTCTCTCCTCCTTGTATATATATGAGCTTTTCTCTCTCTTCTTTCTTTCTTCTTCTTCATTTTCATTTCCTTCCTCCTCCTCTCCCTCTAGCTCCCTCTAACCCTAGCCCTAAGGAAAAGTTGTTGTGACTTGGACCGTGAGAGGTAGAGCCTCGGAGCCACCCAAGGCAAGTACATCTTGCTCAATGGTGGAGTCATAAATTTTTGGATTTTTATATATGTTGTTGTTTTAAAATTGTTTTGGTGGAAAATGTTCTTCTTGAGTTCCTGATCTTGTTCAGTTCTTAGAGTTTTGAATTTTAATGTATAGATTTTTGTAGATCTGAGTTTCAAGTTTAGAGTTTTTTTTGTGTTCCATGAGTTTTTCTTTGTTTTGATCTATAAAAACTTAGTGTTTTCTAAAACTAGTGGCTCCTTATGTTAGAGCATTTCATTTTGTGCAAATTGGCTTTTGTTTCACTTGATTTGGAGTTAAATGAAGTTTTTATGAAGAAAATAATTTTTTTTTTGGAGCTTTCGATCATGGCTGAACCTGCTGTTGGAGAAGATGAAGTCTTCATTTAGCCATCGAGCTATGCGGCTGAGAGTGCTATGCAGTCGGAGAGGGTTATGCGGCTTGAACTCTTGTCGCATACTGACAACATGTGTCCATCTTGTTGGATGCATGACTGCTTATTTACACAAGTGTCCTTGAACACCTTGTGTTTTCACTCGCTGAATGAATGAAAAATTTGCTAAGTCTAAGAGGGGAGTTTATGCGGCAAGCAGTTTATGCGGTAGGCAGTTCATGCGGCCACGAGCTATTTTTCTTGAACGCATGACTCTGAACTGTTTGTCACATCTTTTTATGATTCTTGTCTTTTCTCCCTGACATACTTTTTGGCCTATCACATCAATCACTTTATGAACCTTTACTGACACTTCATTTATTGACCCATCACTCAACACTTGACCCTAGGAGTAGACTTTAACCTTGAGCATGCGGCAAGTGAGTTCGTGCGACAATTGGGTGCATGTGGCCAGTGAGTCTATGTGGCAATTGGGTGCATGCAACAAATGGGTGCATACAACAAATGGGTGCATGCGACAAGTGAGTCCATACGGCCAATGGGCGCATACGGCCAGGAATTCTTGTGTGCACCTTTTAATTATGTTCATTTAATAATTTCTTTTAGTGATTATTATTGTATGCTTTCTTATGTCGATGTAAGTTTATGTACTTGACAAGTTTTGTATGTTAGTTTACAAGACAAGTTTATGTACAAGTTCTCCATCCTCACGACACCGTAGAAATATTTGTGTATAAAAATTTATTGCATTTGGCATCGGGTAATCGAGTGTAAGTATTGTCCAATATATCGCGTGTCACGAATACGATAACTCATGAAAAGCTCGTACTCGCGACTCATCATTTTAGGGAGTTCTCAAGTGTCCACGACTCAAGAACTTGAAATAATTTAGAATTATTAAACAAGATAATATTTACCTAGAACATTTGGAGGGAAGAATATTGTGCTACCGGCTACCCGATCCTCAAGGGCCCCATGCGGCATGGAACAACTCTGCTAGGTAAGGGCTCCATAACTGACCAAGTTTACCCGTGCTATGACACTTACAAGACAAGTTTATATACAAGTTTATGTTTGTAAAGCAAGTTTATGATTACAAGTTCAAGTTTATACTTTTGAGTTCAATTTATGTTTGTGACAAGTAACAAATTATGTTGTAGTATGGTTGAATGTGCATTTAAATTTACTAGACAAGCGTACCCTTGGCCATCCGGGTTAACTGCAGTGTCGGTGGTAACAATATTCTTAAAACATGCATTTAAAATTAATGTCTATGACAACCCTAGCTAGTTAATTGTAGCAAGCCATAAAGTTGTTTGGCCGTATGATGAATGATGTTACTTTCATTATATATCGCTCTTCTAGCTTTATTTTCTCCCGGTGCGGTGTTAGGGTGCTAAGTTCTGCTCGGATGAAGGTCTACAACTCCGATCCTGGTTTGGTTTAAGGTTTGTGGTCCCAATCCAGAGTAGTTCCTATGCTCTCTTGTTGCTCATCGCCTTAGTTTTATCTCTGCACTTATTATCAGTTCTTCCAGTATTATGCTTGAGAGAAGTACATTGGTACCGTACAAGTCTCAATCGATAATTATTTCTTTATGTCTCTTTATGCTTTTTGTGTGATGTGTTTGGTCTATCACCTCGAGCTCCTTTGTGGTACTTGTTGCTTGGGGTTCTGACCCCACTGGCTTTGAATGGCCATGTTACCCCCATAGAGAACCAGGATCCACCGCGCTTCCAGTAAGATGGCTCGCACTCGAAGGACTGCGGCCGAAGCTCGTGAGTGATTTATTTCTTTCACCCCTCATCTTGATTACTTCTTTTGTGGTGTTTAGCAAGGGGTAGAGTTAGCTCCTTATATTTTTGAGACTACGGTCAACATAATGTATATATTAGACCATGGGTGATATATTTGATCATGTATATTTATACTCTTCTAGTGCAACATTTTGTATTCACTAGCTTCATTATCATATGTGATATGTAATTTATGATACCTTTTTTACTTTCATGTATGATATACTCTTGTACTTGTATTGTTGGATTGAGATAATAGGATTTGTCGGCCTTAGGACTGACTTCATAGCATGCTAGAGCTCTCACATCTGTCTTATAGACAACCTTAACACATTGCGGCTTACTTCGGTATTCTGCAAGGTGAGGTTGGCCATGTCAGTCCCCGTATTTATCCAGTATTCTGGGAGCGGGACACAACAGATTGGAAGGGAAGTAAACTGTGTGGATGCAGTGTCTATGGTGTATGAAGGCAAAGGAATTTAGAGCAACAACAGCAGCAATAGGAATATAAGTGTATCAGTGTACACGTGTGTGTGTGTGGTTATTGCTACTACTGTTACTGCTTGGAAGAGGGATCGGGTTGGGGGTACTATAATGGTGAAATATTAGAGCTTTTGAGCTCAGATCTGAAGGCAAGCCAACTGAATGGATAGGGGAAAACTGATATTGAGTATTAGTTGAAGAACTAAGAGGAGGACTGATACCTTAGTATCAGTCCAGTTGTTAGGTGACTGCAAGTTTTGCTAGGTAGCAGTGGTCAAGTTCCATAGCAGCACTTAGTAGATGAGTTGGGGTGAGTGATACTCTTATGCAGGATGTGTTATCACTAGAGCATTACTGAATAGATGAGGGGCTCGGGTTGGATGCTATGAGGTAAAGGCAGTCCTTTAGAACTGAGATGCAGTAACTTAACTGTGATGTAATCCCAGAGGTGGTAGCTGATACTATAGGATACTGATACTTCAGTTGGAGTTACCTGTTCAGTTGGGAATACCCTAATAATATTAGGTCTGATGCATGTACAGATGCATGTGTACTCAGTTAGCATTTAGGAGCTCTTTGATCAGTTGGTACCAGTATAGTAAGGTGGATTGGGGAGTTAATGTGTAGTGAGGATTGGGTATTCCAGTAAGGGAATGCAGGAGATAAAGTTGAAGTATCAGTGATGCTAAATAGTTGGTAGGTGAGTTAGAGATGTGATGAAGGGTGGATGAGTGTAAGTTAGGATATTGGGTTAAGTATTAATCGAGTATTATGGTAATGAGGTAATAGATTAGAGTATTAGTAATTATTGATACCAAGTTCTAGCACTAAGGAATTGATACTTAGTGGTAATGTGATACTAGTGTTAGTAAGGTAATATAGTATCATAGATAAGTGAGGGTAATACTATAAATAGTTAACTAGTAAAGCTAGTATACCTTGGTATGACCTATAAAACCTAGAGTATGACCTACAAAACCTATAGTAGCATGGTATTGACCTAGTTAACCTTGTATGGACCTAGAAGTAGCCTAGAAACATCACCTGTAACTAGTTGCACATGTTTATCAATTCAAAACACTGTTTGTCACCACCCCAATTCCAGAGCCGGGTTTTTTTTTTACTTTAATTTGGTTAATTGTGTATTATTTATAATTAATTATATTTATATTTAATTGATGGTTGTGTTATTTTTTATATTGATTATTTTAGGGTTTTGGCTAGCCTGGACCCATGTCAGACCCTAGTGGACCCATGTCTGACCCAACCCACACCCTTGTGAGACCTATTTTTGGGTTTAGAATATTTATTATATTTTATTTTAGCTAGTTGGAGAGATTGAGAGTTAGTTTGAGTGCTTTTAGAACCCCAAACCCAAAACCTAAGTTACATGACTTAAGGAGAGGGCTTTTTGGACTTTTGGATTAATGTAAACCTATTACTATGCACTTGGCCGGCCCCTCCTTTCCCAAACCAGCAGCCAAACCACAGCCCCCCTCCATTCTTCTTCTTCTTCTTCTTCTTCTTCTTCTTCTTCACTCTTTCTTCTTCCTTTCTTCTTCCCACATCCAAGTAAGTGCTCCATTTCTTCTCTTTTTTCTTCTATTCTTCATGGATGTGAACCCTAACCCTATATTTTTCCCTAACCTAGGTGGGTAGAGCTTAGGGTTGGAAGCTTGGAAGCTTGGTGTGGTGGATTTGGAGATTTTTGGAGACTTTGGCTTGGGATTCCAACTCCCAAGAGGTAAACCCTGATTTTTCCTCTTATAATTACTCTTATATAGTGTAATTAATAGTTTAAAACCTTCCTAGACCCTAAGATTACCCGTAGGAGGAAGTTGGAACTAGTTTGGTTGTGTTTGGAGACTTTAACACTAGGTTTTATGTCGATTTCGGGTGAAATCCGAGATTGGCCCAATTTTGGGTGATGTCCTAGGTTAGACGGACCTAGGTAGACGTTGTCAGGTGTTTTGAGGGTTAGTACGTGTCTCCGTTCGGACATGTGAATTCGTGTCGTGAAGAAATGGGCGTTTCGGGCGTTTTAGGGATTTTCGTCGTCGCCGGTTCTAAGTGCGTGCGCATTTTTTTCACGGGCCTAGAATCGACGAGTTAGCATTTTTCTAGGATCTAGACATTATTTAGAACCCGTGAGTAAATTTTGGGATGATTCCGAGTTGATTTGGTGTGCATTTCAGGAGGTTTTGCGAACCGCACACCACGTGTTCGTGGAAATGACCGAACGACCATTTCGACTTGGTTTCGGGCTTGTGCGTGCGTTGGGTTAGCTTCGGAGAGTGTGTGCTAGAGTTCTTGGATTATATTTTATATATATATACGTGTTTGTGCGCGTAGGGGTTGTTGGGCGTGCGTTGGTGGGGTGTTGTGAGTGTTGTGTTATGTGTGTTGTGTTTATGTGTGTGTATATATATATATATATATATACGTCTGTGTGTGTGTGTGTATTTCTATATATATATATATATATGTATATGTGTATATATATATATGTTTATATGTGAGTGCGTGTTGGTGTTAGTGTATGTGTAGGTGAGTGTGTGTTTGTGAGCGCGTGTGTGTGTTTGTGTGTGTGTATATATATATATATATATATATATATATATATATATATATGTATGAGTGTGAGTGTGTGTATATATATATATATATATATATGTATGTATGTGTTTGTGTAGATATATACGTGTGCGTGTGTATATATATATATATATATATATATATATATATATATATATATATATATATATGTGTGTGTGTGTGTGTGTGTGTGTGTGTGTGTGTGTGTTTGTATTTATATATATGTGTGTGTAACTATATGTATTAGTGTGCGTGTGTGTGTATATATATAGTTGTGTCTATATATATATGTAGGTATGTTGGTGTGTGTATATATATATATATATATATATATATATATATATATATATATATATATATATGTGTGTGTGTGTGTGTGTGTGTGTGTGTGTGGTCGTGTGTGCAGCGTGCAGCAGGGGGGACTGCACAGCAGAGCAGTAGCAGCCGCTGCAGGCGCGACAGCAGCTCGCTCGGGCGCAGCAGCGCCGCGACAGCATCTTCAGCAGCAGCAGCAGCTCGCTCAGGCGCAGCAACGCCGTGGCAGCAGCGGCAGAGCATTGCGGCAGCGTCGCGACAGCACGTTGCAGCAGCAGCAGCACTCAGGTGCAGCAGCACCGCGGCAGCACGCAGCAGTAGCAGCAGCAGCTGCGCTCATCCGCGCAGCAGCGCGTGTGCAGGCGCGGCAGCGCAGAGGCAGCACGCAGCAGCAGCAGCAGGGTAGCGGCAGCGCGCGTTCGATCCAGTTTTCCCTTCCCCCTTCTTTTATATATATATATATATATATATATATATATATATATATATATATATATAGATAGAGATATATGTATATATATAGATAGATACATAGATAGATATAGAGATAGATAGATACCTAGTTATTAGTATAGATATACATATATATGATATGTATGGATATATGTATATGTGTATGTGTATGTGTGGATTTATATATAGAGATATGTAGGTATGTATGCATAGGTGTTAGATATATATATATATGCTTAGTTATATATATATATATATATATATATATATATATATATATATATATATATATATATATATATATATATATATATATATATAGAGGATAAGGGAGGTGAGGTGGCACCTCACTCTCAAAACAAGGGTGGCGGTGATGTGGCACAATCCCAACCACACAAACAAGGGGAGGGGGTTAAGTGCAATTTGCCAATTATAAAATATGTGGTTGGAATTGTGCCACGTCACCGCCACCCTAGTTTTGAGAGTGAGGTGCCATCTCACCTCCCTTATTCTCTCTCTCTCTCTCTCTCTCTCTCTATATATATATATATATATATATATATATATATATATATATATATATATATATATATATATATATGCTAGATAGTTATCTATGGTTAGTGTTAGAGAGAGGGATAGTTGGGTATCTCAATACCTTGAGATACCCAAGGTATTGAGGGTAGTAAGGTAAGAGAGGTAAGATATTGAGGTAACCTAATACTAAGTTATATATATATATATATATATATATATATATATATATATATATATATATATATATATATATATATAGTTAGAGGGTAAGGTATCCGGGTAAGGTATCTCAATACCTTGAGATACCAAGGTATTGAGATAAGTTGGGTATCGGGAATGAGGTAGTTGCCTATACACTAGGTTATATATATATATATATCTATATAGTTAGATATATGTTATATATATATTAGTATATGGTATATATATATAGATAGATAGTTAGCTAGCTAGTGTTAGTAAGGGGTAAGGCTTGAGTATCTCAATACCTTGAGATACTCAAGGTATTGAGCATCGGGACAATGTATTGAATTTTAGCCTAGTTTTGAGGTTAGACTTGCTTTTATATATATAGTTATATATATTTATGCGTGCTAGTATATATTTTAGAGGGTATAGGCGAGGCGTATAGCGTAGGGTAAGGTATCGGATACCGAGGGTATCCCGGTATCTCAAGGAGGCGAGTTTGAGGGTTTATTAGCTTAATGACCTAGTTTTGGCCTAGAATTTTGGGGGCACCCTAGTTTAACCTAGAGTTGACCATAGTTGACCGCCAAAGTCAACTTTTGACCTAGTTTTGACCCAAGGTTGACTTTTTAGACCTAGAGTTGACTTTTTGACCCAGATTTTATCGGTTTGACCCGTTTGACCTAGAACGACTCTAGAAGCCTATTTTTAGTTATTTTATAATTGTTTAACACTTTACAACCCTGTTTAACCTTACTTTTCGTAATAGGTCCTTGCGAATCCAATTCGGATCGCCAGTTGCTCAGGACATCAGGCGAGTAAATTCTCTGATAGTTTTTATTATCTGATGATTATTATGATTCAGCTTCTAGTATAGTATCATCTGATTTTTCTGGCATAACACGGGACACGGACTGGTATTTCTGGATTCATTTACTTGCGACACGTATTTTTTATGTTTCTGGCCTCTATTCTGGAATCACTACTGGCATCACCTATATGCATCACTCATGTTTCTGGCTGGACTCATACTTGATTTACGTGTCGGGTCTTGGATTCATTTGTACTAGTCGGGGCGGGAAAATACTCGAGTAGACATGTAAACATTCCTATCTGGAATCATCAGGAATCACTCCCTCTGGTCTAATCTGGAATGATAGCAGCCGCGCACCCAGTGTGCGGTGAGCCGTACTTACCCCTAGCCGTTTATATGTCGAAACAAGTATTTTAAAGACACCGAGTTTATTCTTTATAGTCTGGACTCTCTTGTATTTCTTGCTTGTCTCACTTATAGTTTTTGGACTTGACTCTTTACATGTATTTCATGCTGGACTCACTACACATTCATGTGCACGGACTTACTCTTAGTTTAGATTTCTTGTATCTTGCAGTCATTACTATCTTGCTTCTGATATTCATGCATCTTTACCTTTATGCACCAGTGACATATATATATTTCTTTTTTTATACTATATTTCCTTCACCTTGCTACTTGCTACAACTGTTTTATAGTTTTTATCATTTAACTGGAACTGCTGTTAGAGATGTACTTGCTCCAGTCCTGACTGGACATATTTTTTCCAGAGTATCCGGAGGAGTGGTGTCCAACATTTTATGGACCTGAGCCTGTCGATGGTGCAGACAGGGACCCTCTAGTTTAGGAGTGATTTTCGGGTTGGTAGCCGTGATCACTAAAACCTTGTTATTGTTTTTATTAGCCTTTGGTGCCGGGTTTGTTCCCGGTTTTGGATTGAGATCTTGTATTATATATTATTCAGGATGTTATATTATTATTATTATTATTGATATTGTGGTAGTTTTAGTAGCAGTTGTTTAGACTTTATAGTTGTTAGACTTCTTGTTATCTTATCGTGCTTAGATTCGTGATTAAGTACTTATGTTATTATGATATTGCTCCTCCGTTTGGAGTTGAGATCTAGACAGGTTTATATATTGATTGTGTGAGATTGTTAGTAGACCTAGACAGCGTTCTACCGCCGATGTTGCGGCGTAGGCTAGACGTACCCACGACTCATGCCCGATTTTTCGGGTGCGGGTCGTGACACATTTTTTTGGTGGTGGCCCATGCAGGTCTCGATTCGCAATTAGTGCGATGTCGTGATAGTACAACAATTTAGTTGTACTATTGTGAGCCTGCTATAGGATCTAGGATCTAGGGTGAGAGTGTACTCAATCACGACTAGGAATAATTCTAATCTAATTATTCTGAATTTGCTTCTTTTGAAATATTACCGTTATTCTTTGATGATATCGTATCTTGTACCGTATTGACTTCTTTTGATCTGTGTTCAGGATGCCTCTGAAGACACGATCCTATCGTACCGTTCCAGCAGTTGCCACTGAAAGGTCTGCTACCTCTCGTTTAGCTCGTATTCAGGCGGCTGCTACCGCTCCACTCACCACTCCTGCGGTCGAGGGAGCATCTGTTTCTCTCGGGGATCCTCCTTCACCTGTCGATCCGAGGACTACCCCAGTCGTTCCGGTGGTTCCTCCACCACTTCCTGCACCAGTAGACGCCGCACAGTTGTTTGCGTTCTTCAGGGAGATGATGGACGTACAGCACCGTCATGTGGATGTGATGAGGCTGGGCATTGAGAACGCCCACCAGGTGGCCATGACAACAGTGGATAGGGTGGCACAGATTCAGCCACAGGCATATCAGATTCAACGCCCGAGATCGGGCAGCATCATTGACTTTCAGAGGATGCGACCCAAGGAGTTCCGGGGTACAGAAGGGATCCTGTACGCGGATGACTGGATAGAGCAGATCGAGGGGATTTTTTGACTGGCATAGATTCCAGACAGCATGCAGATAGAGGCAGCGGGCAGTCAGATGTTCGACCTCGCTTTGACGTGGTATCGCACAGATACGAGGATTGCGGCACCAGGGCTTACTTGGGAGGCTTTCAAGAGGCTTTTTAAGAAAAAGTTTTTTCCAGATGTGGCGCTCAGTGCTTTGGAGAGCCAGTTCGAGGCACTCGTCCAAGGGAGCATGATGGTGGATGAGTACGCAACGGAGTTCTGCCGTCTGGGCAGATTTGTAGAGGGCTTGAGTGAGGCAGCAAAGGCGAGGAAGTTTCGCAAGGGCTTGGTCATGGCGGTCAAGTCTTTGACCAGGAGCGACCGCGAGGCAACTTTTGAGCAGATAGTAGGAGATGCTTAGAGAGCAGAGGATGACTTGGAGCTCAAGTCCAAGAGAGGCAGGGATGATTCAGGCAGTGCGAGTGGCAGTGCGGGACCAGCTAAGTGTTCCTATGTGCAGAGGGCAGCGCAGCAGGGTCAGGATTAGAGGAT
>JAYESA010000007.1:193657957-193685457 GCA_036927795.1 Iris macrosiphon
GTCGTGTGTGCAGTGTACAGCAGGGGGGACTGCACAGCAGAGCAGCAGCAGCCGCTGCAAGCGCGACAGCGCCGCGGCAGCAGCTCACTCGGGCGCAGCAGCATCTCCAGCAGCAGCAGCAGCATCTCCAGCAGCAGCAGCTCGCTCAGGCGCAGCAGCGCTGCGGCAGCAACGGCAGAGCGCCGCGGCAGCACGCAGCAGCAGCAGCAGCAACAGCGCTCAGGCGCAGCAACGTCGCGGCAGCACGCTGCAGCAGCAGCTGCGCTCAGCCGCGCAGCAACGCGCGTGCAGGCGCAGCAGCGCCGCGGCAGCACACTTTAGCAGCAGCTGGGTAGCGCGCGATTTCAGTGCGTGCGCGCGCGTTCGATCCAATTTTCCCCCTCCCTCTTCTTTTATATAGATATATGTATATATGTATAGATGTATATATATATATATGCATATAGATAGAGATATATGTATATATATAGATAGATACATAGATAGATATAGAGATAGATAGATACCTAGTTATTAGTATAGATATACATATATATGATATGTGTGGATATATGTATATGTGTATGTGTATGTGTATGTGTGGATATATATATAGAGATATGTAGGTATGTATTCATAGGTGTTAGATATATATATATATATATGCTTAGTTATATAGGTATGTATATATATATATATGCTAGATAGTTAGCTATGGTTAGTGTTAGAGAGAGGGATAGTTGGGTATCTCAATACCTTGAGATACCTAAGGTATTGAGGGTAGTAAGGTAAGAGAGGTAAGATATTGAGGTAACCTAATACTAAGTTATATATATATATATATATATATATATATATATATATATATATATATATATATATATAGTTAGAGGGTAAGGTATCCGGGTAAGGTATCTCAATACCTTGAGATACCAAGGTATTGAGATAAGTTGGGTATCGAAAATGAGGTAGTTGCCTATACACTAGGTTATATATATATATCTATATAGTTAGATATATGTTATATATATATTAGTATATGGTATATATATATATATATATAGTTAGTTAGCTAGCTAGTGTTAGTAAGGGGTAAGGCTTGAGATACTCAAGGTAATGAGCATCGGGGCAAGGTATTGAGTTTTAGCCTAGGTTTGAGGTTAGACTTGCTTTTATATATATAGTTATATATATTTATGCGTGCTAGTATATATTTTAGAGGGTATAGGCGGGGCGTATAGCGTAAGGTGAGGTATCGGATACCGAGGGTATCCCGGTATCTCAAGGAGGCGAGTTTGAGGGTTTATTAGCTTAATAACCTAGTTTTGGCCTAGAATTTTGGGGGCACCCTAGTTTGACCTAGAGTTGACCGTAGTTGACTCGGTTGACCACCAAAGTCAACTTTTGACCTAGTTTTGACCCAAGGTTGACTTTTTGGACATAGAGTTGACTTTTTGACCCAGATTTCACCGGTTTGACCCGTTTGACCTAGAACGACCCTAGAAGCCTATTTTTAGTTATTTTATAATTGTTTAACTCTTTACAACCCTGTTTAACCTTACTTTTCGTAATAGGTCCTTGCGATACCAGTTCGGATCGCCAGTTGCTCAGGACGTCAGGCGAGTACATTCTCTGATAGTTTTCATTATCTGATGATTATTATGATTCAGCTTCTAGTATAGTATAATCTGATTTTTCTGGCACAACACGGGACACGGACTGGTATTTCTGGATTTATTTACTTGCGACACGTATTTTTCATGTTTCTGGACTCTATTCTGGAATCACTACTGGCATCACCTACAGGCATCACTCATGTTTTGGCTGGACTCATACTTGATTTATGTGTCGGGTCTTGGATTTACTTGTACTAGTCGGGGCGGGGAAATACTCGAGTAGATATGTAAACATTCCTATCTGGAATCATCAGGAATTACTCCCTCTGGTCTAATCTGGAATGATAGCAGCCGCGCACCCAGTGCGCGGTGAGCCGTACTTACCCCTAGTCGTTTACATGTCGAAACAAGTATTTTAAAGACACCGAGTTCATTCTTTATAGTCTGGACTCTCTTGTATTTCTTGCTGGTCTCACTTATTGTTTCTGGACTTGACTCTTTACATGTATTTTATGCTGGACTCACTACACGTTCATGTGCACGGACTTACTCTTAGTTTAGATTTCTTGTATCTTGCAGTCATTACTATCTTGCTTCTGATATTCATGCATCTTTACCTTTATGCACCAGTGACATATATATATTTCTTTTTTATACTATATTTCCTTCACCTTGCTACTTGCTACAATTGTTTTATAGTTTTTATCATTTAACTGGAACTGCTGTTAGAGATGTACTTGCTCCAGTCCTGACTGGACATATTTTTTCTAGAGTATTCGGAGGAGTGGTGTCCAACGTTTTATGGACCTGAGCCTGTCGATGGTGCAGACAGGGACCCTCTAGTTTAGGAGTGATTTTCGGGTTGGTAGCCGGGATTACTAAGACCATGTTATTATTTTTATTAGCCTTTGGTACCGGATTTGTCCCCGGTTTTGGATTGAGACCTTGTATTGTATATTATTCAGGATATTGTATTATTATTATTATTGATGTTGTGGTGGTTTTAGTAGCAGTTGTTTAGACTTTATAGTTGTTAGACTTCTTGTTATCTTATCGTGCTTAGATTCGTGATTGAGTACTTGTGTTATTATGATATTGCTCCTCCGTTTGGAGTTGAGATCTTGACAGGTTTATATATTGATTGTGTGAGATTGTTAGTAGACCTAGACAGCGTTCTACCGCCGATGCTGCGGCGTAGGCTGGACGTACCCACGACTCATGCCCAATTTTCTGGGTACGGGTCGTGACACTGTTTAACACTTATATTCTTTATTTAGGACTCTTGGACTCCAGTGTGAGAACTGTTGACTGTTTCTCACTCTGGATATCAGACGAGTACATTCTTTGAGAGTGTCTATTATTTTGATGATTACTATGATTCCAGTTTTGTAGTGTTATACTTGAATCCTGATACGATGGATACACATGCTAGTATATATAGATATCTGTCTTGAGGGGTCATGATTGGATCCATTGTACTAGTCGGGAGAAGGGATAAATATTAGCAAGTTATGTAATCATACCCCACCTTTACATGCATTATAGCTAACCATGCCTCACACGTATGGTTAGCCTGACCTTATTACATGCCTCATAGCCTATTATATTGATTAACCTAATTTTTTACTCGTATCATAGCTAACCGAATGGTTAGCCTGACCTTACATGTATCATAGCTAATCATATATAGCAAGCCTGATCAAGATCCCAAGCCGATCATATAACATACTAATATTTCACTCACATAGCTAGTTTATTCTATATTTATATTCTAGTTCATACCTGATCTATTTACATTTACATTCTTACTTATTGCTCGTTATGTGTCATACCCCAGTTCCAAAATATATGGAATTGAGTCACGTGGCATTGGCCAACGGGTACACTCCGATGGGTATCCTAATCTAATGGACCCGTTGGAGTGTACCTAAGTTGTAAAGTACAATGATATAACCCAACCTTTAAACATAAGTAATATAACTAATCTCATCCACAAATATAAGAAATAAAACACATAGAGAAAACAAGTCTACTAATGTGTAGAAAGAAAATAAGTCTGGAGATGTCATCATACAAACCGGAAAGAGTCACACAGGGACAAATCCGCTAATACAAGTAATGAATGAAAGGAAATGCAATAAGATAACTAGAACCGATATCAGCTAACTAGATAAAGGTATCAGATCCAAGGTGAAGTATCTACCAAGATCAGATAAAGTCCTCCGAAAGAATCTCGTCCTCCACTGCTGGAGCAGCAACAACGTAAGTCCCCGGTCTGTACACATCCGGGTAGTCCTCCTCACCTATGCCTGGAAGGGAACAAGTTCCTTAGAGGGACGTAACAAGGTACAAAAAATAGTATGCCAAAGTATAATAGTAAAGAACCATATGATATGCCGGGTGTAATATAGAATATTCGCCTAACTGAGACACAACCTGAAGACAATGTTCAACATGTGGGATGTCCAAATATAAATTCGTAGCTCCGGGAACAGAATCTCCCGGGGTGTATAGTCGTACGTAGCTCCGAGAACATAATCTCCCGGTAAATAAAATCATAGGTTCGTAACTACAGTCATGAAATATATTTGGTAATATAAAGTGTGCGTAGTAGCCCAAGCGTCTAGTAACATTCTTCCCCTCCTAATACGGTCAAACGAGATGCATCCATAGCTCGCTGAACCTGAACCTCTAACTACACAGTCAAGTTGTACTGAAGTAAAATAAAATCTAATTGCGATCCTATAATCATCCTAGGTTCCTGTCACGCTGACACTATCAGGATACAGGAAGCCTGGCAAGATGACAGTGTCTGAATGTATCCTAGGGTTCCGATGTAACTAAGTAGGTACATCTAAGGTATCAAAAAAATCTAACAATCGATACTAGACCCTTCCGACGAACGTCTGCTTCCAGATGTGACCCGGACGCTAAGTAACAATTTTGGTCCAAGCCGCACACAATGTACAGATAAAATAATAAAAGTAGGTCTGGAAACTAAAATAAAATATGGAAAGGTACACTTGCCTGGATCAGCAGACTGGAGATGAGGCTCTGGTCCAACGTCCAAATCCGAGGAGCCCAAAGAATCTAGACAGTAAAGAATTAAGATTTAATTAATTAATCTATTGGTTATAGTTCTACTCTATAGGAATTATATATATAAATAAGCACGAGTTACAGTAAATATCTACTCATGTATGAAAGTCTATTGGTGACATCTCCTGTGCATATATGGTATAGCTATCCATCATGTCAAACCTCCTCACTTATTTTCAAAGAAAATCTATACTCATACTACAATATCATGTATTCCTTTATTCTCAGACACACTGGAGCTCTACATTTCTTACGAGTAAGGAACACCAAAAGATCCTTATGACCTGCTATAACTCCTGTCCAAGTATATCTGCATCTATTCCATATTCACTAAGCAAAATGCAAGTCACAGACACATTAGTCTAATATCCAATACCCCCATCTTTTGTTTCATTTGTTAAAATACATGTTTATACCACCCAAATCACTACTCATATATGTTAGAGGGAGTACACTTGCATATACACATAGGTCACCTATTCACCCTTTATCAACTCACTGGATCATCCATGAGCAAATTTTATATTCACAAGGGCATGCAATTTCTTAGTCTCCTACATATAGTCTCAACAAAACATTCACCTCTTAACCGAGTCTCCAAACACACTCACAAAATAAAAACATTCCTTAAACCTTGTTTCTTCCAACTCACTCACACAATTATATATTTTCATTCATTTACACACCATAAAGTCCAACATACACAAGACATTACTTAGGGCTCCCAAGGGCTCACCTTCCTCCTCAACTAAGGAGTTGTTGTAACACCCCGTTCCGCTCAAGCGGACTGCCGATTCAAACGGTAATATTGCAATGTCCCGACCCGCTTTGCTCAGGCGAGAATACTCGTTTGAGGCAAAGGATATCCAGACTTGTCCCTATAGGAAATTTAGCTTAGTCTTCCAGAGGCTCGCTTGGCGTATCACTCGACCGAGGCAAATCATCGCTAAGGTGGGTGGCTACGGTAAACTTGTCTTTGCTTAGCCAGCACACATAAAATCTGGAATTATACATGCTAGTCGCTAGGTGAATCACCCCCTGCATGCTAATAAGAATCCAACACACCTAGCTAAGGGAATAATCCTAACTTGTATTGCTTATGCTAGAACATGGAAATAAAATATTGCTTATATATATGTTCAGACCCTCACATGCTACCCTAGAACGTGTCGCTCGGGAAGTCCCTATGGTTTCACCTCTCGGTTTACCTTCGGACCCGAGCCATCGTGTTTGCTTAAGTTCCTGAGAAATACATGCTTGCTTGCTTACAAATGCCTAACGTTATTGTATTGTGCATGCATTGAGTCAGCCAGAAGACTATCAAATAGCTCTTCTGTGCAATTGAACCTGCAAGTATCCGGGATCGTTAGATCACCCAAGGCAAATCCCTGAACCAGGGGAATGCATCAAGCAAGAATGAATGTTGAACTAGAATCACACTTGAATGATAATCATGCCAAGTATGCATCTGAACGAGGATCGTGTCATGTATTGAATGAATCCCAGCTCGTGGAGCATATGCTCGTTCAGAATAAGATTAAGATTCATGATTATCATATCAAGCTATGGAAAAGGATAGACCCTGACCCTACATTATCGCGGACAACTTGTGTACAAGATATGTTATGTTGAGTTCCGCGGACAGTCGTCGGGGCACTGGGACCGATCCGATCCGGACAGAACGTATGAGCAGTCGTATGTTATGGGGCAAGGTGTTATGCAGCGGGGCTCGCTACCTGCGTTGTATATCATTCTGTGTCTTGAGACTGTGAACCATCCATAATGGCTATGCCAGCGACTTATGTCATATAGATAAGTCATCCTCGCTTAGCGGCTATCCGCGTACGAGTCATTGCATCGCATCAAATGAATAACTGAACACCTGAATAATCATGTTATAAGAACTCTCGTGTTTACATATGTTATGCCTCCTGAATGTTTATACTTGCCCATGCTCAAATTAACAATGTTTACCTTGGACAGGGAAGGTAAAATGGTATGTTGGTAAGTCTCGTCGTGTTTTCTCTTATGTCGCACGACGCACTGCCACACGAGTTAGGCTATTCAAATCTTGCATGAAATTGATCCTAAGGCAACTAGAAAGATAACTTAATAGTTGGTGCACGAAACCTATATTACGTGTTTGGATTTGTCGAGCGGGCGAGTAGCCTCCCCACCAGTGCATTCAATGTACTGATAACCCACCAGATTATTTGCAGGGTACGGGAGAACCTCGTTCGGTACATATGTCTCCTTCGTGCGTGCTTAGGCATGGAGATCACTCCGAAGCAGCGGTGCGTCTGGAACTGAAGCACATATACAAGACATAATATTGGAACTTGCCTGAACATTGCCTATACAATTATTCCACAATTGTAGCCACTGTGCACGCTTTTATTGTCTCAGAGAGAGAGGCTTGAGCAACTTATAATCTCGGCCATGCGCCGCCTGTAACACTTGTTAATATTAATAAAGAGTTGCTTTACTTCTACTTGTGTTATTCAATGCTTCAGCTATTGTCAACTCAGTGAACTTGTCACCGATCGCCTATGCATTCATAAACTCTGCTACACTCGGACAATCTTGCGACTCTGTGGCTTAGAACTCTTACCGACAGCCAATGAACTACGACCTTGCACGGGCGTGGCTCACGCTCGTGCGGCATCACGCCCGGATGGGTCAAACCGATCGTTTCGCAGGAGCACTGGCACGGTGATTCTCGCCTAGCGGGAACGGTCGATTTGCCTGCGGGAGATCGGGACGTGACAGTTGTAAAGCCTTATATCCAACCCGTGCACATCTACCCAAACTATTCCTTTACCTCTATTTTTTTCATGAGCACACAATATATATCTAAGTACACACGTACATCTCTCCTCACTAGATTTCCCATATATGCGTATACCACAGCATAACTAGCTCCCAACACGAAGATGTTCCTGTCACTACCATATTTTCTAGGAAAGGATATTTTAGTAATTTTATAATTAATTAAATAGTGTGCATGTTGTATAATTATTTATTATATTATTTAATTATTGTTAGATGTTAGATTATTGTTTTGGACTTGTGTTAGTGGACCTAACTAATTTAGTTTAGACTCATGGACCAATATGTATTAATTGTTAGACTTGAGCCCAACTAGAAGTCCATTCATTAGGAGAATGATTAATTTAATTAAACCATTAGACTAGAATCTTTTCTCCTTAATTATTTATTCATGAGAGGCCCCAAGGGGTATAATGGACATTACATAGTAGCTTGAGGAAGGGGCAAGGGGGTCGGCCTACATATAGAGGGGAAAAAGTTTCTCTCTCCTCTTTTCATTTGAAATATAGATCTAGAATTTTTCTCAACCAAATTCCTTCATTCCTACATTATTTTTCTACCAAATTTTATCCCAATTTCTTTCCAAATCATCATTGGAGACTAGTAGAGCAAGGATTTAGAAAGAGAAAGCAAGGATCTACAAAGAGGAGCAATGATGTATAAGTTGGAGGCAAATTTTATCACATTTGGAGGTTGCATTGAGAATCCATCTCCTAATAGGTACTATTCAGTTTTATTCCTTCATTTAGGTTCTAAATATGAGATTAACCATGAGAAACCAACCCATATGCATAGGCTACCCATAGGATTTGGAATTGAGTTCATATGAGGCCTATTGAGAAAGTTAATGTATTTTTTGTGTCAATTTTGGGAGAATTCCGAGATTGACACTTGTTATATTTGTCAATTGGTCCTATAGATTAATTTGAGATGTTTTTGTGTGTTTGGGGCTAGTGTCGTGTCCACAATTGGGTACGTGTTGGTCGTATCCCAACATTTTGGTGATACATGTTGATTTGGGGGTTTTCCTCCGACACGAGACTTTATGCATGTCATATTTTCAGACGGACACATAGGTATATGTTTGACTCTTTGTATTATTCATATATAGTAATTTAGACTTGCTCGTATCCTTCGGGGTACGTTTGGTTGTGTGGTAGACTCGTTGTCACGACCCGCACCCGGTGTAGGGATGCAAGTCGGGAACAACGCCCAGCCTACGCCGCAGCATCGGCGGTAGAACGCTGTCTTGGTCAACTATACTATCTAATTATCTCACAAAATATATAATCCTCCAATAATATCTCAACTCCAAGAAGAGTAATCAACTTAATTCAACACAATACTCAATCACATTTCTATGGCACGAGAGGATATCACAGAAGTCTAACATAACTAAGCAGTTAAAAATATAACAACAACAAATAGAAATAATATCCAAACACAAATATATGCCAGACACAAATCCGGTACCAACATGCTAAAGAGAACTAACTATGCTAACTAGTGAATCCGGCTAAATCTATCGACAGTCACTCCAGAACTAGTGGGTCCAAGTCTGCACCATCAATAGGCTGAGGTCCATAGTATGTCGGACACCAATCTTCCGGATCCTCTAAAAAATATTTTCCAGTCAGGAATGGAGCGAAGTACAACCCAATAGCAGTTCCAATTAATTGACAAAAACTATAAAGCAGTAGAATAGAAGATGCTATCTACGATGAGGATATAACTGATAATCAAGAACAATGAGAGAATAGGCAATACTAACAACAGAATATAATCAATGCGTACAAGAATAAAGGAATAAACTATAATGTCAGAATAGAACAAGGTAATCAATGAACTGAATAATGGAATCTACAATAACTATGTGATTTGAGATACTAACTAAATATGTGATCGGCCTGGGAGATTCAATGATTACACTAAGGAGCTAACTCAACCATACGTGAATTGCATGGTTAGTTAGTAGCCAATGATTACACTACTAGCCGATAGTTTCTTGATCACATATTTAATTGGTATTTCCCCCGCCCCGACTGATATGATGGATCGAATCATGACACGTCACTAGCCAATGTATCCAATGTTTAATCTATAATATTCAATGTTATCCAATACCAACAAGGACAGTATCCGATACCATCTCCATAATCAAGGTAACATCCCATGACTAACGATCTAATAACAATACCAATCCGTGTACCATCGTGTCAAGAATCATAAGTAACATTTCTAAATACTTGAATTATAGTGGTAATCAAATAATAAAACTATCAGAGAATGTACTCGCCTGTGGTCCAGAGCAAATGATAAAAAATAATGTTCGAACTGGTGTCACAGACCTATATATATATGAAATATTGCATTAATACAAGTTTTGGGGAAGAGAAATAAATTAAACTAGTCAATTTCTAGGTCATAAAACTATTTCTAAGTTAAAAGTCAAACTAGGTCAACTCTAAGTCAACTATGGTCAACTATAGTCAAATTATGGTCAACTACCTATTTCTAGGTTGCATGAGTCTAACTCAAAGATATTGAGCTCACACACTATGAATCTAGGCCATACAAGCTACATCTTAGGATACTAAGATACCGTATCTCAGGATACGCAAACAAGGGATAAATATAACACATATGTACATATCAAACAATATTATATATATAAATTACTAATTACAAATGCTAAATGGATACCTTGGTTTCAAACCAACTTGGTATCTCAATACTAAACCTCTATCTTGATACCCAAACCCAATACCTTGTTTATCCTCCAATACCTTGATACTTACCTTGGCATCTCAAGGTAAATTCAAAACCTTATTTATACTAACTATCCAACAATAATTATAAACTACTATGCATTTAATATTTATATAATACTATATACCTTATTTTAGTCACCTTAATACCAATCCATAATTAGTTTACAACTATCCTATTACTTATGCCAATACCTACTACTCATACCTTGGTATATCTTGATACTTATCTTGGTATCTCAAGGTAATTGCCAAAATCTCATATATATACTAACTATCCATCAATAATTACATATATCAATCCAATATAACTCTAGTATGTACTAATAGAATAATACTAACTACCAACTACACACTAACTATTAATACATATATACGTACATACATACCTACAAATATATAATATATAAAAGATACTCATAATAATTGATAACTAAAATATACTAACTATTCTAATAAATTTATATGCTACAACTAAATATATACATATATAGTATACTATAATACAAATAGCAATTATGAACATATTTATATATATATTAATTACCATATATATATATATATATAAATACATATATATAACCCACAATATATATATTTATACAATATATATATATATATAAATACATATATATAACCCACAATATATATTTATACGATATACATATAAAACTATATATAACTATACATACACTTATACATAGTAAATTATATAAAATACCACATAGTAACATACACACACACATATAGTAATATATATATATAACTATACATATATGTATACATATATATAATCATACAATAATATAAATACATAATAATATATAATATAACTATATATATAACCACATATAAATATATCTACTATATTATATATACATATGCTACCACTTATAAATATATATCTACATACATATATATATATATATATATATATATATATATATATATATATATATATAATCATATAATAACTATAAATAATCTAATTATTTAATTAAACATACACATATATTATATAAAACATATACATATATTTACATCCCTAACATATATTATAACATATATATTAATGCATGTAGAAGAAAGCTACATAATATATATTCTATTAATACATATATAATACATAGATCTATGATACAATAAATACTATAATAAATATACATAATACATATATAATATATATAGATACATACACAATTATAATTCAAGAAGTAAGCACAATTAATTAGATCTACACATAAACACACAATAATTGGAGAGTATCACACCGTATCCCACTAGATCTAGGATACACATGCGACACGAGTCCACCACACATCCAATTGTACCCCGAAGGACACAAACAAATCACATATAATATTTATGAACAAAACAAAGTGTCTAATATAGATTTATGTGTCCGTGTCAAAATACGACATGTACAAAGTCCCGTGTCGGAGGGAAAACCCCCAAAGCAACACGTATCACCAAATTGTTGGGATACGACCTACACGTACCCAATTGTGGACACGACACTGGCCTTAAACACATAAACATATGCCAAATTGATCTATAGGATCAATTGACACACACAACAAAAGTCATTTTTGGAATTTCTCCAAAATTGACACAAAAAGTACCATAACTTTCTCCATAGGTCTCATATGAACACAAAACCAAATCCTATGGGTAGTACATACATATGGGTTGATTATTCATGATTAAATCTCATATTTAGAAGCTATTTTAAGGACAAAAACTGAATTATACCTATTGGGAGATAGATTCCTAATGAAATCTCCAAAATTGGTGAAATTAGCTTCCAACTTGTAGATCCTTGCTCCTCTTTGTAGATCCTTGCTTCCTTCTTCTAGATCCTTACTCTTCTAGTCTCCAATGGTGATTTGGAAAGTAATTAGGTGGAAATTTGGTAGGAATTTGATGAAATTTGGTTGAGAGAAATTCTAGATCTAGATTTGGAATAAAAAATGAAGAGAGAGAAAGTTTTCATCCCCTTTATATAGGCCTCACTTGCCCCCTCCCTCAAGCTACTATGTAAAGTCTAAAATACCCCTTGGGGCCTCTCATGAAGAAATTAATTAAGGAGGGAAGCTTCTAGTCTAATGGTTTAATTAATTTAATCATCCTCCTAATTAATGGACTTTCTAGTTGGGTTCAATTCTAACAATTAATACATGTTGGTCCATGAGTCTAAACTAAACTAGTTAGGTCCACTAACATAAGTCCAAAAAATAAATCTATCATGATAATAATAAATAAATAATACAATAAATAAATATTTAACATGTACAATATTCAATTAATTATAAAATGACTAAAATACCCTTTTCTAGAAAATACGGTAGTGACAAGTCTATCCCCCTTAAAATAATTTCGTCCTCAAAATTTAAGGTGATCGTACTCCTTCTAGGTCAAACCCCCAGCAATCATAGTCTAATAAGGTCTTATCTCACCAAGAACAGTCCTATGCAAAGAATAACATGCATGGTCATGGTCTCCACCTGTCTTATTATTGTTGTCTCTGTCAGGGTATTCTATAGCTACACTAACTATATAACACAAGCATCCAAAAGGTAGTAAAGAATTAATCAATCAAAATAGATGAAAGGAACAGAAAGAAAGAACAGACTCTCTAACCCATCACCTGTAGTATTGGTCTCCTCGACCGTCATCGCAAATGCTCCGCCCTGCCGAGGTAGCTCCCTCTGCGGGTGATGAGCAATCTGTGGTGCTACAGGTGGCCTAACTCCACCTCTCTGGCCTCGATCTGCATCCTGGCCTGGACGTTGAAGTGTCCAGAGACAATCCTTCACCATATGCTCCGTTGATCCACAATGTAAGCATGCTCCAAGTCTCTTCCGGCACATCTCCCAAGTGTGCCCAGTCTTCTTGCAATAGGTACATTGAGGAGCCTGTTGCACCTGTCTCTGAGGCTGCTGTGGTATCTGTTGTACTAGAGCTTGTACTGGAGCAACAATAGGTTTTGGCATCTGATATTGCTGCTGATATGCTCTAAATTATACTGGAAACTGCTGTTGCTGGAACCGCGGCCTCTTTGCCGGTCCCGCACTGCTACTGTCACCCCCAAACATATCACGGTCCCTCTTCGGCTTCAAGTTCCACTCCCGCTCGACCTTGCGTGCCTCCGAAAGTATCTCAGAATACGTCTCATAGAAAGACAGAATGAGAATCTTCACTTCCCAATTCAGACCCTCGCGAAAATGGATAGCCCGAACTTCTGGCTCTCTCACCAAGTACTCCGCAAATCGGCTCAGCCTCCCGAACTCTGCGGCATACTCCTCTACGGACATGCTTCCTTGTGTAAGTCTCTCAAATTGCCTTCCTAATTCCAATCTGTCCGTCCGAGCAAAGAACTTTTTCTTAAAGAGATCCTTGAATATCTCCCAAGACTGTCCCGCATCAGTAAGAATTGGCTCATTCCTGAACCAAGTGCGGGCAACGTCGAACAGTTGAAGTCCTACCGCCTCAACCTTCAGATCCTCCGCAAGACGGGACACCTTCATGAGTCGCTCGATATCTTCAAGCCAATCGTCAGCATAGACAATACCTTCTGTACCCTTGAAAACTCGAGGCTCAAGCTTCTTAAAATTTTGAATGTTGCCTGGCTTGATCTGAATATCCTGTGGCTGTGGAGGAGCCTCTCTCTGAACTGCTGCTATAGCTACCTGATGGGCGTTTTCCATACTCTGTCGTATCATATCTGATTGCTTGTGCTGGGTTCTATCTATGCCCTCTATAATTCCATCATCTCTCTAAACAGTGCAACCATCGGCGCGGTATCTCCTGAAAATGGAGGTGGTGGAAGTCCCTCCAAAGCAACTGGAGTAGTCCTCGGAACAGGTGGATGAGAACCCCCGAAGGCAGCCGAGACTCCTACGTGAACTGATGTCGTAGGAGGTACAAACCCTACTGCCTGAGTGGAAGATTGAGAGGTGGCAGACCTCGCAGAAACTGCTTCCGATCGATGGGATCTAGTCTTCGGCGGCATCCTGAAGACAGATCGAAACAAAGGAGATCAATTCGACACAAGATAAGATATCATCAAGGAAGGACAAAAGTATTCAGAAGGAATCAAAAGTAGCGATTCAATTCAGATTGGAATTCCTAGTTGTGATTGAGTATCCCTCTCTCTTCCTAGTATCCTATGTCCTATATCCTACCGCAGGCTCGCAGTAGTACAACTAAGTCGTCGTACTACTACGATATCGTAATATTGCGAAGCCTGACCTGCATGGGCCACCACTAAAAATGTGTCACGACCCGCACCCGGTGTAGGGATGCAAGTCGGGAACAACGCCCAGCCTACGCCGCAGCATCGACGGTAGAACGCTGTCTTGGTCAACTATACTATATAATTATCTCACAAAATGTATAATCCTCCAATAATATCTCAACTCCAAGAAGAGTAATCAACTTAATTCAACACAATACTCAATCACATTTCTATGGCACGAGAGGATATCACAGAAGTCTAACATAACTAAGCAGTTAAAAATATAACAACAACAAATAGAAATAATATCCAAACACAGCCTACGCCGCAGCATCGGCGGTAGAACGCTGTCTTGGTCAACTATACTATATAATTATCTCACAAAATGTATAATCCTCCAATAATATCTCAACTCCAAGAAGAGTAATCAACTTAATTCAACACAATACTCAATCACATTTCTATGGCACGAGAGGATATCACAGAAGTCTAACATAACTAAGCAGTTAAAAATATAACAACAACAAATAGAAATAATATCCAAACACAAATATATGCCGGAAACAAATCTGGTACCAACATGCTAAAGAGAACTAACTATGCTAACTAGTGAATCCGGCTAAATCTCTCGACAGTCACTCCAGAACTAGTGGGTCCAAGTCTGCACCATCAATAGGCTGAGGTCCGTAGTATGTCGGACACCAATCTCCCGGATCCTCTGAAAAATATTTTCCAGTCAGGAATGGAGCGAAGTACAACCCAATAGCAGTTCCAATTAATTGACAAAAACTATAAAGCAGTAGAATAGAAGATGCTATCTACGATGAGGATATAACTGATAATCAAGAACAATGAGAGAATAGGCAATACTAACAACAGAATATAATCAATGCGTACAAGAATAAAGGAATAAACTATAATGTCAGAATAGAACAAGGTAATCAATGAACTGAATAATGGAATCTACAATAACTATGTGATTTGAGATACTAACTAAATATGTGATCGGCCTGGGAGATTCAATGATTACACTAAGGAGCTAACTCAACCATACGTGAATTGCATGGTTAGTTAGTAGCCAATGATTATACTACTAGCCGATAGTTTCTTGATCACATATTTAATTGGTATTTCCCCCGCCCCGACTGATATGATGGATCGAATCATGACACGTTACTAGCCAATGTATCCAATATTTAATCTACAATATTCAATGTTATCCAATACCAACAAGGACAGTATCCGATACCATCTCCATAATCAAGGTAACATCCCATGACTAATGATCCAATAACAATACCAATCCGTGTACCATCGTGTCAAGAATCATAAGTAACATTTCTAAATACTTGAATTATAGTGGTAATCAAATAATGAAAACTATCAGAGAATGTACTCGCCTGTGGTCCAGAGCAAATGATAAAAAATGATGTCCGAACTGGTGTCACAGACCTATATATATGAAATATTGCATTAATACAAGTTTTGGAGAAGAGAAATAAATTAAACTAGTCAATTTCTAGGTCATAAAACTATTTCTAAGTCAAAAGTTAAACTAGGTCAACTCTAAGTCAACTATGGTCAACTATAGTCAAATTATGGTCAACTACCTATTTCTAGGTTGCATGAGTCTAACTCAAAGATATTGGGCTCACACACTATGAATCTAGGCCATACAAGCTACATCTTAGGATACTAAGATACCGTATCTCAGGATACGCAAACAAGGGATAAATATAACACATATGTACATATCAAACAATATTATATATATAAATTACTAATTACAAATGCTAAATGGATACCTTGGTTTCGAACCAACTTGGTATCGCAATACTAAACCTCTATCTTGATACCCAAACCCAATACCTTGTTTATCCTCCAATACCTTGATACTTACCTTGGCATCTCAAGGTAAATTCAAAACCTTATTTATACTAACTACCCAACAATAATTATAAACTACTATGCATTTAATATTTATATAATACTATATACCTTATTTTAGTCACCTTAATACCAACCCATAATTAGTTTACAACTATCCTATTACTTATGTCAATACCTACTACTCATACCTTGGTATATCTTGATACTTATCTTGGTATCTCAAGGTAATTGCCAAAATCTCATATATATACTAACTATCCATCAATAATTACATATATCAATCCAATATAACTCTAGTATGTACTAATAGAATAATACTAACTACCAACTACACACTAACTATTAATACATATATACGTACATACATACCTACAAATATATAATATATAAAAGATACTCATAATAATTGATAACTAAAATATACTAACTATTCTAATAAATTTATATGCTACAACTAAATATATACATATATAGTATACTATAATACAAATAGCAATTATGAACATATTTATATATATATTAATTACCATATATATATATAAATACATATATATAACCCACCATATATATATTTATACAATATATATATATAAATACATATATATAACCCATAATATATATTTATACGATATACATATAAAACTATATATAACTATACATACACTTATACATAGTAAATTATATAAAATACCACATAGTAACATACACACATATATATAGTAATATGTATATATAACTATACATATATGTATACATATATATAATCATACAATAATATAAATACATAACAATATATAATATAACTATATATATAACCACATATAAATATATCTACTATATTATATATACATATGCTACCACTTATAAATATATATCTACATACATACATATATATAAATAATCATATAATAACTATAAATAATCTAATTATTTAATTAAACATACACATATATTATATAAAACATATATATATATATTTACATCCCTAACATATATTATAACATATATATTAATGCATGTAGAAGAAAGCTACATAATATATATTCTATTAATACATATATAATACATAGATCTATGATACAATAAACACTATAATAAATATACATAATACATATATAATATATATAGATACATACACAATTATAATTCAAGAATTAAAGCACAATTAATTAGATCTACACATAAATACACAATAATTGGAGAGTATCACACCGTATCCCACTAGATCTAGGATACACATGCGACACGAGTCCACCACACATCTAATTGCACCCCGAAGGACACAAATAAATCACATATAATATTTATGAACAAAACAAAGTGTCTAATATAGATTTATGTGTCCGTGTCAAAATACGACATGTACAAAGTTCCGTGTCGGAGAGAAAACCCCCAAAACAACACGTATCACCAAATTGTTGGGATACGACCTACACGTACCCAATTGTGGATACGACACTGGCCCCAAACACATAAACATATGCCAAATTGATCTATAGGATCAATTGACACACACAACAAAAGTCATTTTCGGAATTCCTCCAAAATTGACACAAAAAGTACCATAACTTTCTCCATAGGTCTCATATGAACACAAAACCAAATCCTATGGGTAGTACATACATATGGGTTGATTATTCATAATTAAATCTCATATTTAGAAGCTATTTTAAGGACAAAAACTGAATTATACCTATTGGGAGATAGATTCCTAATAAAATCTCCAAAATTGGTGAAATTAGCTTCCAACTTGTAGATCCTTGCTCCTCTTTGTAGATCCTTGCTTCCTCCTTCTAGATCCTTACTCTTCTAGTCTCCAATGGTGATTTAGAAAGTAATTGGGTGGAAATTTGGTGGGGATTTGATAAAATTTGGTTGAGAGAAATTCTAGATCTAGATTTGGAATGAAAAATGAAGAGAGAGAAAGTTTTCATCCCCTTTATATAGGCCTCACTTGCCCCCTCCCTCAAGCTACTATGTAAAGTCTAAAATACCCCTTGGGGCCTCTCATGAAGAAATTAATTAAGGAGGAAAGCTTCTAGTCTAATGGTTTAATTAATTTAATCATCCTCCTAATTAATGGACTTTCTAGTTGGGTTCAATTCTAACAATTAATACATGTTGGTCCATGAGTCTAAACTAAACTAGTTAGGTCCACTAACATAAGTCCAAAAAATAAATCTATCATGCTAATAATAAATAAATAATACAATAAATAAATATTTAACATGCACAATATTCAATTAATTATAAAATAACTAAAATACCTTTTTCTAGAAAATACGGTAGTGACAAGTCTATCCCCCTTAAAATAATTTTGCCCTCAAAATTTAAGGGTGATCGTACTCCTTCTAGGTCAAACCCCCAGCAATCATAGTCTAATAAGGTCTTATCTCACCAAGAACAGTCCTATGCAAAGAATAACATGCATGGTCATGGTCTCCACCTGTCTTATTATTGTTGTCTCTGTCAGGGTATTCTATAGCTACACTAACTATATAACACAAGCATCCAAAAGGTAGTAAAGAATCAATCAATCAAAATAGATGAAAGGAACAGAAAGAAAGAACAGACTCTCTAACCCATCACCTGTAGTATTGGTCTCCTCGACCGTCATCGCAAATGCTCCGCCCTGCCGAGGTAGCTCCCTCTGCGGGTGATGAGCAATCTGTGGTGCTACAGGTGGCCTAACTCCACCTCTCTGGCCTCGATCTGCATCCTGGCCTGGACGTTGAAGTGTCCAGAGACAATCCTTCACCATATGCTCCGTTGATCCACAATGTAAGCATGCTCCAAGTCTCTTCCGGCACATCTCCCAAGTGTGCCCAGTCTTCTTGCAATAGGTACATTGAGGAGCCTGTTGCACCTGTCTCTGAGGCTGCTGTGGTATCTGTTGTACTAGAGCTTGTACTGGAGCAACAATAGGTTCTGGCATCTGATATTGCTGCTGATATGCTCTAAATTATACTGGAAACTGCTGTTGCTGGAACCGCGGCCTCTTTGCCGGTCCCGCACTGCTACTGTCACCCCCAAACATATCACGGTCCCTCTTCGGCTTCAAGTTCCACTCCCGCTCGACCTTGCGTGCCTCCGAAAGTATCTCAGAATACGTCTCATAGAAAGACAGAATGAGAATCTTCACTTCCCAATTCAGACCCTCGCGAAAACGGATAGCCCGAACTTCTGGCTCTCTCACCAAGTACTCCGCAAATCGGCTCAGCCTCCCGAACTCTGCGGCATACTCCTCTACGGACATGCTTCCTTGTGTAAGTCTCTCAAATTGCCTTCCTAATTCCAATCTGTCCGTCCGAGCAAAGAACTTTTTCTTAAAGAGATCCTTGAATATCTCCCAAGACTGTCCCGCATCAGTAAGAATTGGCTCATTCCTGAACCAAGTGCGGGCAACGTCGAACAGTTGAAGTCCTACCGCCTCAACCTTCAGATCCTCCGCAAGACGGGACACCTTCATGAGTCGCTCGATATCTTCAAGCCAATCGTCAGCATAGACAATACCTTCTGTACCCTTGAAAACTCGAGGCTCAAGCTTCTTAAAATTTTGAATGTTGCCTGGCTTGATCTGAATATCCTGTGGCTGTGGAGGAGCCTCTCTCTGAACTGCTGCTATAGCTACCTGATGGGCGTTTTCCATACTCTGTCGTATCATATCTGATTGCTTGTGCTGGGTTCTATCTATGCCCTCTATAATTCCATCATCTCTCTAAACAGTGCAACCATCGGCGCGGTATCTCCTGAAAATGGAGGTGGTGGAAGTCCCTCCAAAGCAACTGGAGTAGTCCTCGGAACAGGTGGATGAGAACCCCCGAAGGCAGCCGAGACTCCTACGTGAACTGATGTCGTAGGAGGTACAAACCCTACTGCCTGAGTGGAAGATTGAGAGGTGGCAGACCTCGCAGAAACTGCTTCCGATCGATGGGATCTAGTCTTCGGCGGCATCCTGAAGACAGATCGAAACAAAGGAGATCAATTCGACACAAGATAAGATATCATCAAGGAAGGACAAAAGTATTCAGAAGGAATCAAAAGTAGCGATTCAATTTAGATTGGAATTCCTAGTTGTGATTGAGTATCCCTCTCTCTTCCTAGTATCCTATGTCCTATATCCTACCGCAGGCTCGCAGTAGTACAACTAAGTCGTCGTACTACTACGATATCGTAATATTGCGAAGCCTGACCTGCATGGGCCACCACTAAAAATGTGTCACGACCCGCACCCGGTGTAGGGATGCAAGTCGGGAACAACGCCCAGCCTACGCCGCAGCATCGACGGTAGAACGCTGTCTTGGTCAACTATACTATATAATTATCTCACAAAATGTATAATCCTCCAATAATATCTCAACTCCAAGAAGAGTAATCAACTTAATTCAACACAATACTCAATCACATTTCTATGGCACGAGAGGATATCACAGAAGTCTAACATAACTAAGCAGTTAAAAATATAACAACAACAAATAGAAATAATATCCAAACACAGCCTACGCCGCAGCATCGGCGGTAGAACGCTGTCTTGGTCAACTATACTATATAATTATCTCACAAAATGTATAATCCTCCAATAATATCTCAACTCCAAGAAGAGTAATCAACTTAATTCAACACAATACTCAATCACATTTCTATGGCACGAGAGGATATCACAGAAGTCTAACATAACTAAGCAGTTAAAAATATAACAACAACAAATAGAAATAATATCCAAACACAAATATATGCCGGAAACAAATCTGGTACCAACATGCTAAAGAGAACTAACTATGCTAACTAGTGAATCCGGCTAAATCTCTCGACAGTCACTCCAGAACTAGTGGGTCCAAGTCTGCACCATCAATAGGCTGAGGTCCGTAGTATGTCGGACACCAATCTCCCGGATCCTCTGAAAAATATTTTCCAGTCAGGAATGGAGCGAAGTACAACCCAATAGCAGTTCCAATTAATTGACAAAAACTATAAAGCAGTAGAATAGAAGATGCTATCTACGATGAGGATATAACTGATAATCAAGAACAATGAGAGAATAGGCAATACTAACAACAGAATATAATCAATGCGTACAAGAATAAAGGAATGAACTATAATGTCAGAATAGAACAAGGTAATCAATGAACTGAATAATGGAATCTACAATAACTATGTGATTTGAGATACTAACTAAATATGTGATCGGCCTGGGAGATTCAATGATTACACTAAGGAGCTAACTCAACCATACGTGAATTGCATGGTTAGTTAGTAGCCAATGATTATACTACTAGCCGATAGTTTCTTGATCACATATTTAATTGGTATTTTCCCCGCCCCGACTGATATGATGGATCGAATCATGACACGTTACTAGCCAATGTATCCAATATTTAATCTACAATATTCAATGTTATCCAATACCAACAAGGACAGTATCCGATACCATCTCCATAATCAAGGTAACATCCCATGACTAATGATCCAATAACAATACCAATCCGTGTACCATCGTGTCAAGAATCATAAGTAACATTTCTAAATACTTGAATTATAGTGGTAATCAAATAATGAAAACTATCAGAGAATGTACTCGCCTGTGGTCCAGAGCAAATGATAAAAAATGATGTCCGAACTGGTGTCACAGACCTATATATATGAAATATTGCATTAATACAAGTTTTGGAGAAGAGAAATAAATTAAACTAGTCAATTTCTAGGTCATAAAACTATTTCTAAGTCAAAAGTTAAACTAGGTCAACTCTAAGTCAACTATGGTCAACTATAGTCAAATTATGGTCAACTACCTATTTCTAGGTTGCATGAGTCTAACTCAAAGATATTGGGCTCACACACTATGAATCTAGGCCATACAAGCTACATCTTAGGATACTAAGATACCGTATCTCAGGATACGCAAACAAGGGATAAATATAACACATATGTACATATCAAACAATATTATATATATAAATTACTAATTACAAATGCTAAATGGATACCTTGGTTTCGAACCAACTTGGTATCGCAATACTAAACCTCTATCTTGATACCCAAACCCAATACCTTGTTTATCCTCCAATACCTTGATACTTACCTTGGCATCTCAAGGTAAATTCAAAACCTTATTTATACTAACTACCCAACAATAATTATAAACTACTATGCATTTAATATTTATATAATACTATATACCTTATTTTAGTCACCTTAATACCAACCCATAATTAGTTTACAACTATCCTATTACTTATGTCAATACCTACTACTCATACCTTGGTATATCTTGATACTTATCTTGGTATCTCAAGGTAATTGCCAAAATCTCATATATATACTAACTATCCATCAATAATTACATATATCAATCCAATATAACTCTAGTATGTACTAATAGAATAATACTAACTACCAACTACACACTAACTATTAATACATATATACGTACATACATACCTACAAATATATAATATATAAAAGATACTCATAATAATTGATAACTAAAATATACTAACTATTCTAATAAATTTATATGCTACAACTAAATATATACATATATAGTATACTATAATACAAATAGCAATTATGAACATATTTATATATATATTAATTACCATATATATATATAAATACATATATATAACCCACCATATATATATTTATACAATATATATATATAAATACATATATATAACCCATAATATATATTTATACGATATACATATAAAACTATATATAACTATACATACACTTATACATAGTAAATTATATAAAATACCACATAGTAACATACACACATATATATAGTAATATGTATATATAACTATACATATATGTATACATATATATAATCATACAATAATATAAATACATAACAATATATAATATAACTATATATATAACCACATATAAATATATCTACTATATTATATATACATATGCTACCACTTATAAATATATATCTACATACATACATATATATAAATAATCATATAATAACTATAAATAATCTAATTATTTAATTAAACATACACATATATTATATAAAACATATATATATATATTTACATCCCTAACATATATTATAACATATATATTAATGCATGTAGAAGAAAGCTACATAATATATATTCTATTAATACATATATAATACATAGATCTATGATACAATAAACACTATAATAAATATACATAATACATATATAATATATATAGATACATACACAATTATAATTCAAGAATTAAAGCACAATTAATTAGATCTACACATAAATACACAATAATTGGAGAGTATCACACCGTATCCCACTAGATCTAGGATACACATGCGACACGAGTCCACCACACATCCAATTGCACCCCGAAGGACACAAATAAATCACATATAATATTTATGAACAAAACAAAGTGTCTAATATAGATTTATGTGTCCGTGTCAAAATACGACATGTACAAAGTTCCGTGTCGGAGAGAAAACCCCCAAAACAACACGTATCACCAAATTGTTGGGATACGACCTACACGTACCCAATTGTGGATACGACACTGGCCCCAAACACATAAACATATGCCAAATTGATCTATAGGATCAATTGACACACACAACAAAAGTCATTTTCGGAATTCCTCCAAAATTGACACAAAAAGTACCATAACTTTCTCCATAGGTCTCATATGAACACAAAACCAAATCCTATGGGTAGTACATACATATGGGTTGATTATTCATAATTAAATCTCATATTTAGAAGCTATTTTAAGGACAAAAACTGAATTATACCTATTGGGAGATAGATTCCTAATAAAATCTCCAAAATTGGTGAAATTAGCTTCCAACTTGTAGATCCTTGCTCCTCTTTGTAGATCCTTGCTTCCTCCTTCTAGATCCTTACTCTTCTAGTCTCCAATGGTGATTTAGAAAGTAATTGGGTGGAAATTTGGTGGGGATTTGATAAAATTTGGTTGAGAGAAATTCTAGATCTAGATTTGGAATGAAAAATGAAGAGAGAGAAAGTTTTCATCCCCTTTATATAGGCCTCACTTGCCCCCTCCCTCAAGCTACTATGTAAAGTCTAAAATACCCCTTGGGGCCTCTCATGAAGAAATTAATTAAGGAGGAAAGCTTCTAGTCTAATGGTTTAATTAATTTAATCATCCTCCTAATTAATGGACTTTCTAGTTGGGTTCAATTCTAACAATTAATACATGTTGGTCCATGAGTCTAAACTAAACTAGTTAGGTCCACTAACATAAGTCCAAAAAATAAATCTATCATGCTAATAATAAATAAATAATACAATAAATAAATATTTAACATGCACAATATTCAATTAATTATAAAATAACTAAAATACCTTTTTCTAGAAAATACGGTAGTGACAAGTCTATCCCCCTTAAAATAATTTTGCCCTCAAAATTTAAGGGTGATCGTACTCCTTCTAGGTCAAACCCCCAGCAATCATAGTCTAATAAGGTCTTATCTCACCAAGAACAGTCCTATGCAAAGAATAACATGCATGGTCATGGTCTCCACCTGTCTTATTATTGTTGTCTCTGTCAGGGTATTCTATAGCTACACTAACTATATAACACAAGCATCCAAAAGGTAGTAAAGAATCAATCAATCAAAATAGATGAAAGGAACAGAAAGAAAGAACAGACTCTCTAACCCATCACCTGTAGTATTGGTCTCCTCGACCGTCATCGCAAATGCTCCGCCCTGCCGAGGTAGCTCCCTCTGCGGGTGATGAGCAATCTGTGGTGCTACAGGTGGCCTAACTCCACCTCTCTGGCCTCGATCTGCATCCTGGCCTGGACGTTGAAGTGTCCAGAGACAATCCTTCACCATATGCTCCGTTGATCCACAATGTAAGCATGCTCCAAGTCTCTTCCGGCACATCTCCCAAGTGTGCCCAGTCTTCTTGTAATAGGTACATTGAGGAGCCTGTTGTACCTGTCTCTGAGGCTGCTGTGGTATCTGTTGTACTAGAGCTTGTACTGGAGCAACAATAGGTTCTGGCATCTGATATTGCTGCTGATAGGCTCCAAATTATACTGGAAACTGCTGTTGCTGGAACCGCGGCCTCTTTGCCGGTCCCGCACTGCTACTGTCACCCCCAAACATATCACGGTCCCTCTTCGGCTTCAAGTTTCACTCCCGCTCGACCTTGCGTGCCTCCGAAAGTATCTCAGAATACGTCTCATAGAAAGACAGAATGAGAATCTTCACTTCCCAATTCAGACCCTCGCGAAAACGGATAGCCCGAACTTCTGGCTCTCTCACCAAGTACTCCGCAAATCGGCTCAGCCTCCCGAACTCTGCGGCATACTCCTCTACGGACATGCTTCCTTGTGTAAGTCTCTCAAATTGCCTTCCTAATTCCAATCTGTCCGTCCGAGCAAAGAACTTCTTCTTAAAGAGATCCTTGAATATCTCCCAAGACTGTCCCGCATCAGTAAGAATTGGCTCATTCCTGAACCAAGTGCGGGCAACGTCGAACAGTTGAAGTCCTACCGCCTCAACCTTCAGATCCTCCGCAAGACGGGACACCTTCATGAGTCGCTCGATATCTTCAAGCCAATCGTCAGCATAGACAATACCTTCTGTACCCTTGAAAACTCGAGGCTCAAGCTTCTTAAAATTTTGAATGTTGCCTGGCTTGATCTGAATATCCTGTGGCTGTGGAGGAGCCTCTCTCTGAACTGCTGCTATAGCTACCTGATGGGCGTTTTCCATACTCTGTCGTATCATATCTGATTGCTTGTGCTGGGTTCTATCTGTGCCCTCTGTAATTCTATCATCTCTCTAAACAGTGCAACCATTGGCGCGGTATCTCCTGAAAATGGAGGTGGTGGAAGTCCCTCCAAAGCAACTGGAGTAGTCCTCGGAACAGGTGGAGGAGAACCCCCGAAGGCAGCCGAGACTCCTACGTGAACTGATGTCGTAGGAGGTACAAACCCTACTGCCTAAGTGGAAGATTGAGAGGTGGCAGACCTCGCAGAAACTGCTTCCGATCGATGGGATCTAGTCTTCGGCGGCATCCTGAAGACAGATCGAAACAAAGGAGATCAATTCGACACAAGATAAGATATCATCAAGGAAGGACAAAAGTATTCAGAAGGAATCAAAAGTAGCGATTCAATTCAGATTGGAATTTCTAGTTGTGATTGAGTATCCCTCTCTCTTCCTAGTATCCTATGTCCTATATCCTACCGCAGGCTCGCAGTAGTACAACTAAGTCGTCGTACTACTACGATATTGTAATATTGCGAAGCCTGACCTGCATGGGCCACCACTAAAAACGTGTCACGACCCGCACCCGGTGTAGGGATGCAAGTCGGAAACAACGCCCAGCCTACGCCGCAGCATCGGCGGTAGAACGCTGTCTTGGTCAACTATACTATATAATTATCTCACAAAATGTATAATCCTCCAATAATATCTCAACTCCAAGAAGAGTAATCAACTTAATTCAACACAATACTCAATCACATTTCTATGGCACGAGAGGATATCACAGAAGTCTAACATAACTAAGCAGTTAAAAATATAACAACAACAAATAGAAATAATATCCAAACACAAATATATGCCGGAAACAAATTCTGTACCAACATGCTAAAGAGAACTAACTATGCTAACTAGTGAATCCGGCTAAATCTCTCGACAGTCACTCCAGAACTAGTGGGTCCAAGTCTGCACCATCAATAGGCTGAGGTCCGTAGTATGTCGGACACCAATCTCCTGGATCCTCTAAAAAATATTTTCCAGTCAGGAATGGAGCGAAGTACAACCCAATAGCAGTTCTAATTAATTGACAAAAACTATAAAGCAGTAGAATAGAAGATGCTATCTACGATGAGGATATAACTGATAATCAAAAACAATGAGAGAATAGGCAATACTAACAACAGAATATAATCAATGCGTACAAGAATAAAGGAATGAACTATAATGTCAGAATAGAACAAGGTAATCAATGAACTGAATAATGGAATCTACAATAACTATGTGATTTGAGATACTAACTAAATATGTGATCGGCCTGGGAGATTCAATGATTACACTAAGGAGCTAACTCAACCATACGTGAATTGCAT